>JAAGAY010144138.1:16492-30117 GCA_011801015.1 Ardeotis arabs
TATTGCTTTTGTTTTTTTTTTTTTTTTTTTTTTTTTCTGATGTGTGGTAACTTTATGCTCATGTTTTGTACAAAAGGTGACACTTTTTTCTTTTGGAATCTTAAAAGACTATTTATTAAAGGACATCATAGTTAGTCTTAGGTTTCCTAAGGTACCTCTCTTCTTTTGTTTAACTTCCTTTAAATTTCCCCTCTCCTCATTACAGCAGATTACTGTTCTTCCCACTTAGAGCAAGCAGAGAAAATGTAATCCTGTTCAAATGACTCAAATTTCAAATTAACTAAGTCTTCTATAACTGAATGCACTGTAGTTATGAATGTAACACTGGAGAGAGAAAAGCAGTAGACCAAGCTGTGTGAAGCCATTAGATTAAGGATAGATTCAGTGAATTTATTCTTTTTTCTTAGAACAATATGAAACAAACGGGGAATTGTTTAATAAAAATCCTACGTGGGCACATTGCAGAAGGGATCCATTCTTAATCCGTGTCATGAAACAAGTCAGATTCTGTTTAACAACTTTGCATTCCTGCTGAAATTTAACATTCATCTACAAGTGTTTCTAGATATTTCTCACATCTGAGATTCTAAAATGCCAGTAAAAATTGAGTGGTCTAGAATGGAAAAGACTTATTACAGTTTTATGCCTGCTTCATTTCCTTGTTTTTGCAGGGGTGTTTGCTCCATTATTTTCCCCTGAGCACTGTTCAACCCAGTCATAAATGGCTCAAGCTATTGTTTCTTGATGCGTCAGCCAAACCTTTAGTGCCAAGGCTGTAATAAGGAGATTCGTTTGCTGAGGTATCTGTAACTTTGTTGAGTGCCACAGAAGGCTTAATTTCTACTGAGTAGAAGCAAATATTTCATTTTAATGTCTGATCTAAAGAACATCACTTCTAACGATATATAAAATTTCCTGTCTTACCATATCATCTTTGCTTTCAGTAAATCTAGTCTAAACTCTATTTTGAGGATTTAAGTGAGCTAAAGCAATGTGTGAGACCAATTTTTGTCCCATTAATTAACAAGAGCTTCACTTTCAAAACATATGGAGTGATTATCATGAGATGTGTAGGCCCAGTCCCAGTGAAAAAGCTTGAAATTGGAAGCATTGGATGGCATTTGTTAAAATTAGCAAGAGCCTTTTTTGTTTTTATTCTGCTTTGAATCAGGTTATTTACTTCTGTGTGCATTTTAAGATGTAAAGTACTAGAAATTAACTGGCAGTATGTTGTTATGTTGGTCCCTTGAATCTTTCAGTTGTTTGAAAACAAACTCCTCTGTTTTGTCTTGACTCTGTCCAGAACTGACTTCACACTCTTCTAATTAAAATCAGCAGTAGAAATGTGATTTGCATTTAAATATGAAATGGGCTTCAGATACAGTTTCTGTCACAATTTTTAAGACAGTAGATGGTGGTGCTGTAAACCGAGTGAAATTAAAAGGAAGAAGGTGGAACATGACCACCTTGTCTGTTACTTGTCGGTTTTAGATGTATGCCTGGTGTTATTTGTTTTGTTTTGTGGATTGTTGTATACACACAAGGAAATACAATATACAAATAAAATGTCTATTGTGAACTATATATGATAATGTTGTGAGAAATATGGACATGCCTTATTACACCATCAGCACTTAGACATGGGTACGAAGTTTTCCGATGTTCTCTGCTTCCCTTGATGTCGCCCAACGAGCTGGTAGAATATGTGCTGTATTTATTAATGTGTCTAAAACACCAAGCAGTGTAAATTTTTTAGCTTCTTGCTGTGTATTTGAGTGACAGAAACAATGTTTTGTTGGTCGTAATGTTACTTTAAAGTATTCCTAAATTCTTAGTGTATTTTTTTGTTTATTTCCTAGTTGTCTTTCAAAAGTGTAATAAAAATGGACTGCAAAAATAGGCAAGGCAGTAAATTCCCTTGTAAAATTAAGAAGTGGGATATGTTGAAGGATGTAAACAGATCAAATGGAACAGCAGTCTAGCATGATCAACT
This sequence comes from Ardeotis arabs, assembly GCA_011801015.1. Lineage (NCBI taxonomy): Eukaryota > Metazoa > Chordata > Aves > Otidiformes > Otididae > Ardeotis > Ardeotis arabs. The sequence continues at coordinate 18,486 of JAAGAY010144138.1, forward strand.
TCCAGAGAGTAGACTGGGAGCAGTAATTTTAGAGCTTCAGTAATACAAGCAACATAATTGAAGTTGGAAGGATAAGGGAGGGAAATGAGCAGTAGTGATCGTAATCTCATTTGATTTAGGATTATAGCAGATATTAAAGCTACAGGGGTACAAAGACAAAATAATTTCAAAAATAAAGAGTTCACGAAACTTGTTTTACAAGAAAATATAGTTAAAAGTAGTAGTAGTACTACTTTAGTAAAAGTAGCTTGTTGTGCAGCAATCTCCACTACAATTAGTTGTCATTAATAATGCAGTGTTGAAGAAGTTTGAAGAAATTCAGAGTGTTAATATCGTATAATTGCTCATGTGCTTGAATTTCAGTTCACATTTTCCTACTTGAGCAAGGGAAAAGTTATTTTGAGCAGTGTTTTTCCGTGCAAGTAGAGAAATAGTAATCATTTTATTAGGAAACCCCCATGGGAAGTTGCATCTTAGCAGAGCTTTTTTTTTGGTTTCTTTCTCGTTCAGGTTTGTTCTGATTAACGAGCAATCTTGGTCTGTCAAAGCCTGGGGCAAATATTCCCTAGTTATATTTGGAATGAAATCCTGACCCTATTAATAAGCAAAAGTTTGACAAATGCCAAAGCACCGAATGAGATTACGACACAAAAGCTGCTTCCACATAACTACTTTCCAACAGGTAATTGTTGGAGGTTTTTTCATTGTCTGGAGGCCATACTGCCTAAGAATATGTTCTCCTGTTTTGACTTCATCAAAAGTAGTCTCGTTGACTTTGGTGATGACTCATAATGGTTGATACACTTTAACACAGTAAAGGAAAATTACAGTCTGTCAAATCAAAATGAAAGGGGAAAGCAACATAATTTTTTCTGTTCGGAGTAGAGCTAAGGCAAAAGATTTCTGTGTACTCCGCTACTGGATATACGTAAGCGGGAAGCTGACTGTGAAGAGTACCACTAGAAGCCAGAGTCTTTGTGAAACTAGAGAAATTGAGTTATGTATATGATCCTAAAAAACTTCCTTAAAAACAGACAAAGCTTGTTTGAAGTTGGTAGGTGTGAGCTAGCGGCAGAAATAGTCTGAGGATATTGTTTTGTATATGATTACTTCCTCGCAGATACTTGAAACATTTCCTTTCTTGTTGTGAATTTTGCATTGATTGATGTAGATGACTTTGAAATAGCGTTAGCTCTAGAAGACTTACCTATTTTGTTCAGTGATAAAGGAATTAGTCTTATGTCTTACCATTATTTTAATGCAGTTATGATTTCATAGGTATTTAACTGGAAAAAGAGCCAATAAGGCACTGTTTATGGAATTCTACGGCACCCATGAAAAAGGCTATTTCTTTGAAAGGCAGAAATGCAAGTGCTCTGAATAGCCTTAGAAATTAGGATCCCTTCTCACTAAAGTGGGGACCTACAGCGCATAGTAATAATTTCATTGAGGTCAATATTGCCTCTTCCAGGACATAATATGAAGGTAACGTTTTGAGATACGTTCTGGTTAGAATTTGAAAAATTCAGATTAATAATTTTATTCTAATAAAATAACTTGTTTCGTGTTTGCATTATGAAATTTGCTATTTCTCTGGTTACTCCTGTATGACACTGTTTTTTCATCTGCCTGTACCAGAGAGCACTTCACCTGTATTCTTAAGTCTTTGAAGGAGGAAAAATTAGAGCGTATTGTTATGGGAATTTTGGGATTCTGGACACTAACGAATTCGCAAAATTTGTCTTTCCAACTGATGATAACTTATAATGAAATAATTAAGCATGATTGTATTTCATCTTTTAGTCTCAAAAGAATCCTCTATTACCTTGTTTTTCTTTCTTTTTTTTTTTTTCTAGCTGATACTCTGTAGAAATAAGTAATGTTCAATGACTGATTATTTTGCCTCAGTATAAAGGAGTAGGAGCTACTTGATTTAGCTAATATAGTAGTAATCTGTCAGTATTTTGCCTTAAATAGTATGATCTAGTTGACCTTTTTATGATTTAAGTATGTTTCCTTGATTCAAAAAACTTCAATGTATTTACATTACTAAAAATGCTCTTTAGTACAAATATGCCATGCTCATTGTCTCAAAATGACATTACAGAGGGTAATTACTCTAAAGATTTATTTACTCAAAAATGTTCTAAATTACCTAATTCATTAATTCCCATCTTATTAATGGCCTTGTCAACATTTAAGACCAGCATGACTAATCGGATGTCAACAAAATGCAATTACTACAAACTGAAAAGTAATTTTCATCCTTATCCTTCTAATGAGGCCAATACAGAGCAAATTCCCCTGTAGTTGCAGTGTTTCCCAACTATTCAGCATAAAGTTCTGTCTTGGGCTTCCCATCACTATAAATTCTTTGAAGAAAGGACTTAGATTACAGAATTTCTTTCTTTCTTTATTTTTTCAAAATTCAATTTTATAGGTAAATGAGTTCCTTGTATGATAATTTTCAGTTTTATTCATAATTACTGATTAGTTTTCTGAAATACACAATTGGAACGTTAGATTTTAGTAGTCTATTCATGGATTCTTTACTTTTTTGTGTGTGTGGAGTACTCCTCTAATACTGCATTAACGACAGTTTAGTGCTTTTGTTCCTAAATTTGTTTTGAAATTCAAAAACGATTTTTCTCTGATAAGGAAATTCTGAGGTTTGGCATCTTTTTTAGCTTTTGTTGAAATGGAAAATCTGTTTTGTTTTATGAATCTGTCTTTAGTTATTTTACAATTCTTGGGCCTTGGGATTGGATGACATGCTCAAACCTTAACTGAATGGGATGTTTTTGAAATATTACTATGTATTGCTTTTTAGAAGTGTCTGTTACAGTTCAAAATAGTGAATTAACACAGTGCAATTGGAACTTACTACTTGAAAGACATTGGATCTTTGGCAATAATTTTATTTCACTGATTTTTTTTTTTTTAAGTGTTTGCTGGGGAGAATGTTTTGCGCTGATTGCACTTCTCACTCCTAATTTCGCTTAGGTGTGGATGAAAACCATCAATTACTATCTGCTGTGTGGAGAAGAGGCTAGGTTCTAGTGTTTGCATTTCCTGTGTTATGTTCATCTGTGCAGTGTGAACACCTGTATCCACTCCTGTGACATAAACCAGGTTTAAGATGATTACAGCATCTTCACTGAAGTGTCAGCAGGGAAACTTTCTAGCAGACATGTGGCTTTTTCTACTATTTCTTTGTTTTTCTTGGATAATCTGCAGTTGAATTTTTCAGAATGTGTTGGACCAGAGGTGGGAAGAAGTGTGTCTGGGACAGCTATAGTTTAGTTTCTGCTGTCAGGTGATGTTCCCTGATGGCACCAATTACAAGTTCCTTCCAGCCTCAACCATCTTGTGACTCTGTCAGAGTCTCTTCTCTTTTATTCCATGACTGCAGCTTGCTGTAACCTTCTAGCAACTGTTGGCTTTAGACTAGAGTTAGTTATTTTTTTGAAAATTTTTTTTATCACTTGCTCTTTCTGTGATGATTTTGGGAAGAAACAGTTAAGAGTTGCTTCCTTTGTTATTGTCTCATGGTAGGAAGAGCCATGTGACCTGGAATAAGGTAGAAATTGTTAATGACAAGTAGGAAGGTAGGCTGGAGTCTCCTTGATTTTATTTGAAACATTAATAAAAGTACAAGAAGTTTAATCCCAAGGGAATTAAATGGACCAGGATGTGTCAGCAAATGAATGAGATACTTGGTGAACTCCTCACTGACATCTAGAAGATTCCCAGTTTTTTTGTCCATCTGTGAACAAAATGATGTAGTACCATAAATCTGTAGTCATAAAAAAAAAAAGGAAAAAAAGCTCACATATAACACCCTACTTATGCAAATGGTGCATCTGGTGCTTTTTGAGGTAGTGCCAGTGACTATTTCAAAGCAGGCTTAGACACCCACCATCAACTGATGGCAAGATCAATCAAAGCCATGTCCTGCTATATTTTAATTTTTATAGAACTGTAGGAGAACACTAGGGTACACTCCACCTATACAAGGATATTAAAATACTGTCTGAAGGCACATAATTACTAAGTACATTTTCAAACTTGTAGCAGGATGTTTTAAAAATTGAAACTTGCTCTTATGGAACATTCAGGTCAATATAACTTCAGTTCCTTTTCCAATTTTTTCCCCCCAACTGTATCTATAACAAGTCTTTTAAAAACCCAGAATATTGTGGCTTTCAGATCACACCTTGGAGCCTGTGTGAATTATTTGCTGAGTACAAGATGAAAGTATGAAAATCAAATAGATAAACTCTCCATGAGATACGTTATAAAAAAGCTGTGTGTCGCAATTTCGGCGATGGTTTGTGTGCATCGTTGTTGTGTGTTAGGAATGCAGGTCAACAGAAAAGGGAGATGAATAGTCTGTTTGTGGAGGCCCCCACATATAACTCTTGGAAAAACATGGTAATGTAAGGATTTTTTTTTATTATTATTTTTTATTTTATTTTTTTTTTAAAATACTCCTGACATACAGTCACCTGCTGCTCTTCCTATTCAGGTATATTGGTATTTTGGGTACCTTAAATACACAGCACAAAGTTTGCCAAGTCTTTGGGCAACAATAACAACTCCTGTTTGTTTTTGAGGCTTTTTGTTTGGTTTTTGTTTGTTGTTTGGTTTGTTTTAAATGTAATTCATAGTCTCTCCCAAGCATACTGTTGCATCTGTAATTTTCTAGCTCGGATGACTACTATTTTTGTGTGAGTGCCGTTGTGAATGTGCTGTTATTTCCATGCCGACACTCTTTTTAATTACTACAGCTGTGCCAGAGTTGACTTCTGACCTGGCTGTGTCACTGAAATGGCTTGAGTTATCACACCCTTTTTCTGTTTTGGATCACCAGATTAGCTTAAACCATTTATTTGGATTTTTCAGGCTGAACTGAGCTGCTTCAGCTGCTGCATGAGGAGGCATTATGCACCTTGCTGCTTGTTACCGGTAAAGGCTGCTGGAAGGGCTGGACTGGTAACATGATGAAGAATTGCTATTTTTTGGAAGAATGCGTATCTGCCCTCCCCTGCAAGCCTAAGGACCAAATATAATGAGATTCAGAAATACTGTGTTATCAGAATATTATATTATCAGATTGAGTCATTTTTACAGGTCTTGTCTACATCCGAGTACTGTTCTGTCCAAATTAATTTTTGCCTTTGTGCTGCTTGCAACAAAATCTATTTTACTAATTGCGACAATACTTTTTTAGGTGATTAACAGAAATTAAAGAAAAAGACTAACTGCAGTATGCCTACATCACAAACCGTATGTTTTCCATCCGCCTTTTAAAGTTCATTTAAAAAAAAAAAAATAGATGCAGTGCATCTATCTTCATACTTCAAAGCCACGTAACTTGCAAAATTAGAACCTCCCAGTGTTGTGATAGGAACTCGCTCAGTCAGGTAGCAGAACAACAGCCAATTAATCCAGGCAGTTTTGACTTTGAAAGTAGCCTGAAATCCTGTCAACATGTCATCAAAAATTCTGTATTCAGGTACAGCAATTTGGTGATTTTTTTTGTTGTTGTTTTGTATGTTTTGTTTTGTGGGATTTTTTTTTGTTATTGTTGTGATGTGGTAAGCCTTTAAAAAAATTCTCACAATTTTCAGGGAGACTGGTAAGTCAGGCTTACCACCTAATTCTGGAGATGCTGACGATCTAGCTCTGTGGAAAACTATGCAAGAGAGGACACCTTTTTTTTAAAGAGCCAAAAATGCTGACAGCGTAGATAAAAATGAGGTTTTCTTACTCTGTGTGAATGTTCTAGTCTGTTTATTTAAACCTTCCAGATCTTAATAACCCAAGGCAAGAAAACTTGGTCCAGAGTCTGTGAAAGTATACTTTCATTGCTTTCTACGGTTTGATTAGAAAAAAAGCAGAAAACACAGGTTCACAGTATGCCATGAGGTCCTTTGGAGAGCGTGGGAGTATTTTGAGTTTGGCTTTAGAAGCTGACCAGATCTTTCTCTCAGGAAGGGTTATTCATTGTCGTGTTTCATAGCCAGCGTATTACAAAACTATTGCAATGCTGGTTTGTTGTAAATTAAGTGATCAAGATTGGTAAATAGTAGGAAAAAGAAAGTAAGTATTATTGTTGCTTTACAGACAAGAAACCAAAGTAGCTAGTTGTCTTTTAAAAAAATTACATGTTTGCCTGGATCATAAAGAGAGTTTGTAATGTAGCACTAACTCTTCTCTCTGAGTCTCAGTTGAAATGGATAACCATAAACTTCTCATTCTTCTGGAAATAATTAGGATAATGAAAACAATTGGGAATATCAGATTCAAGATGCTGTGTACTGGGTGTAGTAACTCTGTGGAAGTGAATCAGACTCATGAGAGAGCTATTTCACTTGTTTGTCTCACAGCAAAGTAGCGGGTAGAAAATTCTGGTTGGTTTGATCTTGAAAGATTTCTAAAACAGTCCATTGAGGAAAGAAGACTTAGTGAAGGGAAGGAAAAGGAGACACATTCCATAATAGACTTGGTTTTTCCCTTTCTCCATGCAGACAGTATACTGTTACTAATGCATGCTTTCCATAGTTTTGGAGAAAGCTGTTCTTAAATCTTTTGTCTGTTGCATTCCCTATCAATGTATTTTGATGTGGTTTCTAATTCCTTGGCTAGTTGCAGAGAAACACACATTCTAGGTAATGAATGTAAAAGAGAGGCTGTTAAAAATGAAAGACTAGATTGTATCTGTGCTGTATGTTTATTAGGAATATTATGGATCTCTTGCCTTTCAGATTTCTCATTATTCAGTTAAGCAAAGCTGTTAGTAGAATACTGGAAAATAAATTTTCCTGTAGTCTGGTCCTGATTATAGGGAAGGAAAGAACAGCTGTCTTCATATATATCCACAAAATTTTGTGCAGATGCTCAGGGATGGGAACTATAAGATCATTACTGATTTTTTCCTTTAATATCATACTATATGTATACTATCTATACTGCAGTGTGCAGTGAGAGGCAGTGGACCCAAAGTTGTGACATGGGAGAGACTTCAGTGGCAGAACTTTTTTTTTTTGTCTGAGGGAGGGTAAAAACTGGCAGAGGTATGCAGGAAACTGGGGGCTTTGATCTTGGAGATGTTCAGAACTAGACTGGGCAGACCCTGAGCATTCTCATCTAGGTGTATTGCTTTGAGGGCTGTGATTGGACTAAATGCCTTTCAGAGGTCCCTTCACAGCTAAATTACTCTGTAAGCCTGTGATGAATAAATATCTGTGTGCTAAATTTCTGAGTAATACTTACTGATATGGGAGTCAGTGGTGCTGGATGAAAGGAAGTGGGGTTGGATATTTATGCATTCAGTCTGATAAGAGGACTCTGCTTATGGCCTTGGAGCAAGTTGTACAGTAAATCTCACCTTAGGGGCTCATTTTTGTATAAAAAAAAAATACATATGATGTAAAATGTTGCTTCAGTAGAAACTCCCACTGGAGTGGGATCCAAAATGTTGCAGTGTTTTCGGTGCACTAAATTTCTGCAAGCACAATTTATGTTCATCAGGGTAGCATCTGTCCAACCCTTCCATATTCTATTCTGGATCGTGTATCATTTGTCCTCCCACAGCTGTCATAAAAGTGGCATAAAGTTGGCACAAACTCCGTGTCATCTGTTCTGGCAGTTTTCAGAGAAATTTAATCCTCTTCTCGCATCTGATCTTGATTGTGTTTATACCGCTGTGCGATCCAATACTACATGGATTGTGCAACCACAACCTGCTTGTGCTTAGCTGCCTTTTTTGAATGGGTTTATTGTGAACTCTTCATCTTTATGATGTAAAGCCCAAAAGGTGTAACAGGAAAAGTCTTCAAATCTGAACCAGAGTCAATAAGAAACTGTCATTAATCTTTGAAGATTGCTCACAAAAATGGAGTGTGTGTTTGGGCAAAGATTCCTTCTTTTCCCTTACAAATAAATTTCTTTGTCCCGTTTGGTGTGGTGAAAATTTTGGGTTCCTCCATGCGAAGCTTGTGTACAGTAGAGGTTTATGGCACCCAGTAACTGATTATCCTTTGTCACGTTTGAGAGAGAGACGTGAAAAATAGCTTATAGCTTCATGGATTGTCCAATGCAACTTGGTGGTAGGTAAGCTTAGAATGATGTGTTTAGAAGCACTTCATAAATGTGTGTTAAATTTAAAAAAAAAAAAAAAAAAAAAAGGAGGAGGGCAAGTCTATCTCTGTAGTGCCTGCTGGTGATGGAATTATGGACTGGAGAAAAATGGGTAAAGGGAGTAGGAAAGAATAAGAGTAGGTTTTATTTTGTTACGTGTGTTCCACAGCCTGGTAATCTAATTCAGTGATGATCAGTTTATTTAATCTAAAGGCTGAATGTGCATCAAAACAGTTAAGGATTCACAGTAAATTCTCAGAAGTAGCTTCATTAATTCTTTTCTGTATTACTTAAGTGATGCCACAATTGTGATAGGAATATTCTCAGGATAATGAAGATTTTGCTAGAGCAAACTCCGAATAGAGGCTGTCCTCATTGACGACTCTGCTTCTCTACCAGGGTCAAAGAGAAAGTGAAGATGAACAGATCTTCCCAGGTGCCTGCTCTCGACTCAGTAACTAGCTTACTTGAAGAATTGCAGGGGGAAAAAAGCCATTGTTTTGGTTGGTAATACTAATATGTGTGTTTTCCTGATTAGATTATTCTTGAGAGATATTCTTGAAAGGAAAAAGCTGGACATGTTTTCTATTATCAAGAAATTCACTGTGAAGGTGAGCAAACACTGGAACACGTTGTCCACAGAGTTGTGAAGTCTCTGACATATTAAAGACCTGACTGGACACAGTCCTGATTAACCAGCTCTAGCGGACTCTGCTTGCACAGGTGGATTGGATGAGATGATCTCAAGAGATCCCTGCCAACCTCAGTAATTCTGGGATCCTGTCATCTTCCTGGCAACTGGAGAAGGGATAGGCAGTCCCAGAAAGGTGTTTATCCCATACTGTTACATGGAACAAATACTCAGTGTGAGCCCACGTGACTCGTTTAGAATAACCGCCAAAAATTTAAATTATTAAAATTAGGGGAGATCAGTCTGGCATTTTGAACCATGTTAATAGCTGAGAAGCAGCTGGGATAAGGGTCTGGGGTTTGGGTTTGTTGTTTGTTCTGGTTTGTTTGGTTTGGTTTTGGTTTTGTTGTTTGTTTTGGGTTTTTTTTATGTGCTGTTGTGCCTGCGTTGGTAGTGATATTGCAGTTCACTATATTAGGTACATTTGCAGTGCTTTCCGTTTGAATCTTTGTCTTAAGCATTTATAGGGCACCTGCCTGCAAAACTAGGATGACATGGAGATGCTGGGATTTGACAATACTTTGTGTCACCACCTGCCTAGCTGTTAAAAGAATGGAAACTTTAAAAAAATTCTTCAAATGCTGTGAGACTTGTGATAGAATCTATGAGAAGATACCATTGTTTGTCTTTTTGCAATATCCTGGCAGAGTAAAACTACACTAAACTGATACAATAGGTTTAAATGTCAGTGGTTTTAAGAATTATGCACTAAGATCTAGAAATCTAAGTCTGTAATGGAAACACAAATGTAAGCTTTAGTTACACTCTCAGTGATTGAAAACTTGTAGTTTTTTAAACTGATTAAAAAACATTTTTAAAAAATTTTTTACTTATCAAGTAAAACAGTTTTGAAATTAATTTTGATTTTTTTTTTTCACTTTATCATTTTGCAGTGGAGATTTTTAATTAGGCCTGCAAACAGTGGTGCTGGTACCTAGAGACAATAATTTGTTTTCCAGTGGAGCTCAGTGCCAGCAGAACTAAACAGCTGTATGAAATATTTACATTTTATATAGGCATCATTTCATTGCCTAGTTTACAGAATGAAATAATCTTTTTCTCCCAAATCCCAACATAGGTTGCAGTTCTGCAGTTCTTTCTTTGTGGGCACAGCAGCCCACTGATCAATGCTTTTTCTTTTAACAGATATTTTTTTTCCCCTGTATCTTTGAATTATGTTTCTGCTCTGAATTTCTCTGCAAAAATCTGTGCATCTTTTCTGGTTGTGTGGACTTTTTTAAAAAAAATCTTATTGGGTAGTTTATCCAACAGTGTACTGCGTGAGTCACCTGCTCTGGGGTTTCCCAGAAGCAGAACATACCCTCAGATTGCTTTTGTCATTCCAAGAGCATGTGTCTGGATTGCTAATATAATATTGACTCTGTTTCAACTCATATTCTCAATATAAATGTTTCGGGTATGTTTTGTCAGAACTCCAGAACCTCGTATGGAGTACCACACTGTAAAGCTGACAACGTAAATATTTGCTAGGCACATATGATCTGTACAATCATTATCTAATTTTAGTATGAAAATCTACATTAATATCTGTATCTTATATTGCATAGTTGGGTCTGCTGACTATGAATAACCCACAAACTTTAATTTGTCCTAAGTCGCTTGTGATAGCTTTACACAAATAATTTCTCTGGAGCAGTAGTATATGAGGATGCAGATGCTTCCAGTCCCTTCCCTTCCCATCTTGCTCCCTTGTAATGAACTTCAGAACTCCCTCAGGGCATCTGAATGCCTGAAGTAAAGGTGCTATAATGCATTCAAGTTTAAGGTACGAAAAGTACGTGGCTGTGCAGTTTTCAATCTAAATGTGAATTAAAATCTGTGGACACAGTGATGTACATGACATCTAAAAATTTTAGTTGGGCGTATGTCCTGTTAGATGTCTTTTAACCAAAGTGAAGTACTGTATTTAATGGAAGTGAAGAATAAGTGAAGGAGGAGAAATTCCTTTATGTTGTAACTTGCTGGAGCACAGATGTATGTTTGGATCTATTCAGTATTCTTGTTTTGTGTCCTGAGGGACATTCTTCCTGGTGTAGAATGCTGGAAAGAAAGCATTGAGACTGTGGTGGCCATTGGAAATTAAAAATAAAGTGGATATTTTCTTTTTTTAAAATTTTGAAAAACACTTTTTCATTTTAATCTCCCTCTGTGCTTGGTGTTATTTAGTGTTAAGTCACTTATCCTCTCTGCTGGTTTTATGTACAGATGTCAAGCTATGCTCTTTTAAGTGCTTATTTTCTCACCCTGAGTGGCAAACTTCTAATTATGTATCCGGTATAGGATTGCAACTATTAGTATTCAGGTGTTAACTCCACACAGTATCATTCAGACTGAAGCACATTAGTGTCAAACTGTTAAATATTATTCAGAGGACCTGTTTGACAAGCTTGATAGTACTTACTCATCAGTGGTTTACTAGCACTGCACTTACCTGCTTGATTAAAAAAAAAAAAAGGTGAATGGTATAATTAAGTGAGTATATGTCACTGAATGATAATGCTATAGATCAGTTGTCAAATTCCAAGGTTGAATTAGCCAAAGTATAAAAACTTGATAGACTTTTTCGGTGGTAAGGATTTGAGATGACAAACTGGCAGATCCTGTCCTTACCAGGATTTCAATTGTCCGTTTCCTTTTCAGTGCGATAGGATGCTTTAGTTTGCTAACAAAATCACTTTTTGACTTGACAGATGACAAGTAGCTTCTCCAACACAACCCAAAGAAGAAAGTCTTCCTCAAAAAAAAAAAAAAAAAAAAAAAAAACCAGGAAGAATA
>JAAGAY010144138.1:30137-154385 GCA_011801015.1 Ardeotis arabs
AAAAAAAAAAATCTTCCCCAAAAAAAAAAAAAAAAAAAAAAAAAAATTAGGAGGATTTTCCTCTACAGAGGTTGGTACAGTAGAGAAACCTTAGAAAGAGCATTTCTGTGAAATTTTAGGAGACTTAGGTCTCTGAGGTTAGTGCTAATATGCACCTCTTGCAGTGAGGAGCCCAAAACGTTCTTAGAACTTGCAGAAACATGAACTGCAAAGTGCTGCATGACATCAGGTTCAAAAAATGAAATTTGTTACAGCTCTGTCATAGACACTCGATTTGTGCGCTGTGTATTTCAAAACTGTGGCCTTCTTTCCTTTCTTCTCCTCCAGCAGAGAGTGTAGACACCTTTACTTTAGATACACCATTTAAAAACCCAAACAAAATAATAAAAAACCCATATGAAAAAGTCAAGCAATTAGTTTCTTATCCTCCCCTTCTCCATGCTTCTGATGGCTTTTTCCGGTGCACATAGTTGCCTAATGCTTTGCTTGCTCCTCCTCTTCACTTCTAGACTTTACTTTCTTGCCCACAGTGTGTGTGATCACTACTTTTAACGGTCACGGAGAACCTGCTCTGTAGCAGATGCCTGTGGAGCGGTGGCAGCAGGTAAAGCAACAAGGCGAAGCTGTATTTTTGGCTTTGAGTGTTTAACTTCTCCTTTCTCAGATAAGTTTATTGTATTAAGTTGTGATGCGTACATCCATTTAATGTTAATTATTTTTATGTCTTAATTTTTTAACCTCTTGGTTTGTATTTCCAAACCAATTGGACTAAAATTTTTTTGTTGCTGTGATAGAAGCTAAAATTTTTGAAGTTCTCTGATTTTAGAATGTATGGCTTTAAAAAATTATTTACTGCAGACATTTAGGGCTAGGTACCATAGAGAAGATGGATCTAATGCTTAAAAACTCCAATCATGTTTGATTTGTACCTCAGGTACATTAAAAAACATGAGTAGAGGGGAGGAACCATTCAATGTTTTGCAAACTACTACTGGAACTGTAAGAGCTGCATTTTAAATTTTCTTCATTTTGACGAGATTCAAACTAGCAGCTTTTAAGTGCACAGAAAGTTGTGTGTGCTTCTTGCTTAGCTGAGCGTTGCTTGGCAAGGAGCTCGCTGCTCAGAGGGCTAAAGAGAGGATGAAGGCATTGAAGCGGATGTTGAAGGCCCCTCTGCGGGGAAGAAAGAATTTTACTTCCTCCTGCCGATAGTCTGAGTGTATTTTCTCCAGTGATGCTGTGGTGCAAGACTCAGATATGCCATGGAGAACTACAACACTGACCTCCCTTTTACCGGAGGAGTCACCATTTTGCTGAACAGAAACTGGCACCTGCTCTCGCTCTCCAGGGCTACAACTCTCATGAAGGTATGATCTCAGCTGCGGAAGGCAGAAGGGGAGGTCAGCTGTACGCACTTTAGAAAAATGTGGAGAAGTCATTAATGTATTAAACAAAAAAGCAAGCCATTCACTGTTTGTGTACAAGAATAACTAATATACCTTAGTCCGAGCAGTAGTCGTGTTCTGGATCACTGAGAGTCCTAAATTCCCAAGAGTTGTTCCTCATTCTTGAGTTTTTCCTGTTGATGGACTGAGGCGTGTCGCTTTACAGTGCATGTCACAAATCCCTTTCCTTGGCACCTCATTTTTAGTGTACAGAAGAGGAGGAATTTGTATACTTACAGTGTCATGAACTAGGCTTCTTCAGCTGAGCAGCAAGTTTTAATTCTCTGTCATAACATGCCAAAATCTAAATGCTTGCGTGAACGTGAACATTGGTAAAATGACAGGAGCTGCCTTGAAATGAGAGAGACTGTCGCGTGCAACAAATCATCTCTATGCAGATCACTAAAATTCATCCTCTAATCCAATTTTGGGAATCATTCACTTAGCATTATTCTCTTTTGTTGTACAGAGACCTGCTTCCTATCCAAGGATAAAATATTTTCTCATATGACCTGATCTGAAGTTGCTATGTAGACACATGGCCAACGGCTTGGAGAGAGATTTTTGACGCACAGGTCAGACTGTTAGTCTGCCTCTTGCTATCTTTACTTTTTTTCCAATTATCAACACAAAAAATATATTCCTAGGCGTAGGGGAACAAGGACTTATGAACATAATCTTCTCCCGTAAGGCGTAGTGAGGGAAGGGAAAGAAATCAGATGAACTGTATTTGCAGTCCATTTCGGTGAGAAAATGCAGTGCAATCTGGTGGACTTGCTGCTGGCTGAGCGCACAAAGCAGCACTGCAGTTAACAAGCTTACGGGATTGCGGCGTGGTGCTTCTCAGCCATGAGATGCATTGACATCCCCAGTACGATCGTAAGAAACCTCTGGAAATATTTCCCCAGTGTTAGCCAGCTCCAAGGTACCGCACTGTCTTAATTTAGTTGTTTCTTTGGGATGCCCTATTGGGTAAACCAGGGATCATACTCTTTGTGATGCTTAGGTGTATATCTGTGCTTATGTGTAATTTATATTGTATCAGTAAAAATACTTTCCTGCTTTGCAGCTTAGGAAGTCTTGCATTAACAGAGTGTGAGCTGCAGAGTGCTGTCGAGGTTTGCTATTTCATTACAAAAGTTAGCAGAGTTCTGACTTAAGACTGCAAAGCTGCTTTAAAAAGTCATAAGAGGGAAATTCAGTATTTCCTGCTTCTGTAGACAATATCAGAAATAGAAGACTTAAGATCTGGTTCTTAGTGCAGTATGAAAAATTCTCCTTTAAATGAGACTCATTGGCTCTGCCCACTCGTATTTCCTTTTCCTCAGTTTTCCTCAGATGTGGTTTTGTAACTAGGCTCTGGTCTATATACGTAGCATTTACTCTGAGGAAAAGATCTCCTTTTTGTGTGTGTCTATATAACATCCAGAAAAGCTGAGATCTTGCTGTTATAGGGATAATCCTGATAAATACCAGCAAGGTCAGAACAGTGTCTGTTTGAATGTATGCTGTAAAACTGTTGTAATTAGTACTAATTAGTCTCTCTGTTGACAGAGTTGTAAAGAAGCCAAGAAGTAAACTTTTTTTTTCCCCCTAGTGATGTCCCTTGATGTGATAAAACCATGTTCATACATTTGCACTTCTTAATTTTATTATCAAGGACTGTCAGCCAGTAATCTTTCACCAACACACAAAGTGCTAAAAGCTGTTCTAGAATTAAACTAACGAGCAAAGAGTAAATAATTTCCCATTTTAGACAATTATCCTGCAATGAGCTCTGTATAACCAGATAGGTTGCTTGGCAGGAAGAATATATTCACTTGATGAGGAACTCATTTAGGTGTTCGCTTCAGTACCAGGAACTTTTTCATGGGGAAAAAAAAGAAAGGTTGACTATAGCTGTACTCAATATTAAACCATATTGAAAATAGGAAACATTCCATTCGAATTCCAAGTCATTAATATAAAATGTATTATTTAGCTTTCATGACACTAAAACTACAGCTGTTCACTCTCTAGAATCTTAGATTAACAACATGAGCAGTCTTCTCTTGGTTTTCAATAATATGTGCGTCCTTGAATTCAGAAGAATTTCAGTAGCTGAAGGAGTAAAATACAGCTTAAACTGGTGGTACCATTTTACTTCGTTCTAAAATTGCAGGAGAGGAAATGTCCAACGAACAGAACTTGGTTTTGTTTAGTGTTTGTGTCTCAGCTTGCATAAGACTACCTTCTTTTTCAAGTGTTAGATTGCTGGATTTCCCTGTCTCTGTGTAATTTTAAAATATTTCTATTCAGTGACAAATAATTATCTCTAGAATTTCTTTCCTGCAGTTATTCATTTACACTTGTGTAAAAATTCAAGTATTCATGCTTAGTACTGTCATTCATATATGAATTTATTCCTTCTTTGTACTGCGTGGAAGACAACTTCCACTGTAATGAATATAGTGCAATATTTGAGGAGACTGGGAATACTTATTAAAAAGTGCAAGTAGTTCTAATTTGAAGATATTTTAAGTCTGTCAACAAATTGGTAGAACAGTAGCTTAAATCCCTGCTCATCTTAGCTCGAACAAATGTCCAGTGATTTGTTGACTCTTCTGCAGCTAATTCACTGGAGAACTTTGAGTTCTCATTCTACTGATATTATGCTGATGACTAATATAAATAAAATAAATAATAGTGGTTCCTGCTTTGAATAAATAATAGACACTGCTTTCTTCTTTTTCATTTTCAAGACCAAAACACTTCGTAATATACCTTTTTCGCACGGTTTACGTTTTTTAGCATGTTATTTATGGCAGTCCTAATTATTCTTTAAGTGTCATGAACGTGTTCCGTAGTTACTGTTTCAGAACAATTTATTGTGTATGTTACTTTGCAGGCCATCCATTGTCACACTCAATAAACTAATATTTTGTAAATATTCTAGTTGCTCATGTTTTTACCAAATTGTGTTGAAACAACTGATTGTTATGCTGAGCCAAATCGTGGCTCTTAACATGAGTTTCCTCAATGTTAGGTGGAAGACCTGGTTCTTGAAGCCAGTCTAGAATGGAAAAGCCTGGCTTTAAACAACGCTGATTTGTCTGGGACTGGTGGAAAGCTTGAAAAGTCTGAAGTGTAAGAATTATAGACAAATTTCAAAAGTTTGTAAGTTTAAACTCAGTTCATCCTGATAGGATTTTGGGTTGTTCCCTCCTCCTCACCGTCCCCCATCAATTGAGGAATTGATAGCTACAATTCCTTAATTCCTGATATTCTCTATGAAAATTAGCGTGGTTTTTTTGGTTATTCATACAACTTCAATTACAGAGCTTGTGTATAGCTTCATATTTTAGGGAGTGATATCCATATATAATGCTTTGCGTGCAGGTGGCTGAAGAAATGTCGATCTCAAGTTTAATACTGATGTAGTAGATGTATCCTGATTTATATAACACTAATTTTAGACGTACATAAACTTTATCTTAAATGGTTTAAATATGTTATTTTACTTTAAGGCTTTACTTCTCTTGGTTTTGAGCCAGCAGATAAATAGAAAGAGATTCTTTTCAGAGAATTCTAAAAATAAAGTGAAACTTCAAATAAAGGATGCAGCTTTTTTCCCCCCCCCCTTAAAAAACAACTAGTTGTAACTTAGTCAATCTCTGCCAGCACTACTAGACACGGCTCCATCTCCAGGATTGTATGAAATACGGGTTTTGCATCATTTCCAGTTTGTGCATTTTTAAATCCCAATGCAAAATTTGTCTCCCAGCAAATGTATTGGAAAGTTTTCAGCTCTAGTCAGTGAATAGTTTATCTCCAAAAATAAAATCACTACTTCTGTAACCTTTTATGCTTCGTAAAAGGATATGATATTTGTGTTTATTTATCAGGGAAACTTCTTGCAGCTGTGGTGTTTTCATTTGGCTTATAAAAATAATATCTACTGTATACGTATTGGGAATGCCTTAGCCACTGCCTTGTGAATAACATTGGTTTATCAACCACAGAATGTATAAAGGAGCTCTACGAAGACTTTTCTGATTTTATCATCTGTGGGCAGATATTTAAATACTGCTTTTTCCTTATTCTTCTGAAGTCAGGAGATTCACCCGGTTGTTGTATATCTATTGAACTGACTCTAGTCAGGGAAATCGCTGCATTGGGAATCAGTCTCATGCAGGCCTTTTACAGAAACACCGTTCTTCACAGGGGTGTTGATATAAAACCTTTTTAGTCTTGCAGTGGATTTGAATGTAGCTGTGAAACTAACACTTTTATTTTTATTTTTTTTCCCCCCAAGGTTGACATGATTTTCAGTCTTTTGTGTGAAATCAAGTGGTTTGGAAGTGAGGTAAGAAATACATTGAATGTCCAGTGAGTGCGAATGGACTGGAATTAGATCTCTAGGAAGCAAGTGGTGTACATGCTGCCACAACAGTGCTGATCCACACAGCTTCTTGCGCAGCTTGGGTTCATCTAGAACTTTATTTTGCACAAGGCCCCATACTGAGTGGTTTTCTGTCACTTTAAGGAGTGTAATTCCTGCTCATAATCATAAATTACAGATGCGTTAAGTGTTTCTTCAACTTGTGGCTTTTTCAGCCATAAATGGAGCTCTTTGAAAAGTGATTGACACCTGCTGAGCCTGTAACGTCACTAGTAATTTAATTAGAGACACAGGTAAAAGCTTACTGGGAAAAATATTAAGATAGAAGATAATGAGATTTTTGTCACATCACGTTTTTTCTCTCTAATTCATCCAGAGTTTTTATCATAAGTCGTGCCTTGAAACAGACTACTTAAAGTAATTGACAGAAATTGGCTACTTCATAGCTTTATTCTAATATAGTTTGGATTGCTGAGGTTTTGGACAGTTTTCAAGATGGTGAGCTACTCTGCAGAAGTGTCTTCTAGGAAGCATGTGCCAAAATAATTAGTATATTATTTTTGCCGCCACTCCAACGCTGTCTTGGTCTTGCAGATTTGAGGAACTGAACTTGAGCTTAAGTAAGCTTACATACCCTTGCGAGGATGAGATATATGAATGAAGTGAGTTCAAATAACAGCCTCTGTTAACTACTCTGAAGTAGTTTCCTCCTGTAATTACAGACAACTTCTTTACCCTAACATGAATTGCTGCGTTTCCCGACTTCAGCATGGGTTAGCTTCTCTCTCCACAAGAATCGGTTCTGAAGTGATGAAAAAACCCTTCCCGTTTTCCTCCCTCTTCCTGTTTTCCTGATGCATATGTCTCTGGAGCAGGTGGGTGCAATGATTTAGCCAGAAATCCACTATAATTGTCTTTAAATTCCAAAGTGAGGAAATATTTTAAAACTTTAAAGAAACTCAAAAGACAGGTAGGAGAATGCTACCCTTACAGGTGGTTCAAAGCTGTATAAGGACATCATAGCGGAATCTGAGGATCAATGCATATGACTTATTTAAGAAGGTTTACTTTTTAAAATCTATATATAGGGGAAGAGAAGTGACTGGCATATTTTAAAAAATTTTACTCACGTTTTACTCAGATGAAGAATGGATCAAAAATTCAGGCAGATGAAATACAGAAGGAAATAAGTTTGAGGAACAAACCAGCAAAAAGAATCAAAATAGTAACTTTTCACTCTGATAGACCAGGAAGCTTCCCAGAGAGTCTGCAAGCTGTGGTTAGTGATCCAGGGCTGCTCAGAAGAAAAGAGCATTGCCAAGACACTGGTATAGAGCGTGTAGGAAACTGGGAAGATTCCAGTGCTAGAACCCACTTTGAGGGGATTCCTTTGAGACGCTCTCTGAAGAGGAGAGGGAGGAAGCACTCCAAGTTCCTTGGGTCTATTTTGCCAGCGGCAGTAACTGGTAAATGATCTTCCTGTCTATCTTCACCCAGCAGCTTTTTCATCTTATTTTCTCCCTCTGTCCTGTTGAGGAGGGAGAATGAGTGAGCAGCTGGCTGAGCGGGTGCCTGGCAGCTGGATGAGGTCAACCCACCACAACCATTTGGGAGTGGGAGAAGGTGTTTTTTAGGTATTAGTCCTTACATTGAATGTACTCCTATTTGGTAGGCTCACTATCACAGTCATAATTTTCTTTTTTATTGCTTCTCCTAAAGGAGTAGTCTTCAAGGAAGAGAAAAATCCCACCTTCCCTGAGCAGACATGTGTAATTGGAAACACAGCTGATATTTACTGTTCTCTGCTGCAAGAATCCTTTGCCTCCCAATAGATTTACAGCCCCATGACAATCAGTATATTTATCTGAAATCATGATTGTTGTTTCTTCAGTAATAAAGCAGAAACGGCTTGTTATGTGACACAGAAGAGACATAGACAGTGAAGTTGGTATCAAGGCAATTTTTAGATTTTTATAGGGTTTCAGTGCAGTGAGAACATTGTTTTTAAGATTAGTGGGGTTTGTAATCAGCTAATTGTCAGTTTTTCTGAACAGCAATCAGATATATTCAGAAGTTGCATTTATTTTTGGACTAGCGCACCTTTGGCAAATTGCTTGCCACATACTGAGAGAAGCTGTACAGGGAATAAGACATTAAAAACTGGAGAAACCGAGCAGATGTGAGGTCCTTTTTGTAGTGATGGCACCCATACTGTGAGATTGCCTTTCTTCACTTAATAGAGATTTACCATAGTTCTAAAACACGGTGGAACGATGCAGTTAATCGACCATTAGCTGTTTTGCTGACATGACAGTAACGAAAAGATAGGTCTTCTTCTGTAGTTCAGGAAAATGTTGGAGGTTTTCTGAGCAATTATATGATTCAAGCATCTGGGTAAGCGGTAATTGCTTCTGAATGGTATTTGCTTCAAAAAACTGCATAGTAATCTAATGAAATGACAAAAAAAAAAAATTCTACATACCACGTAACGTAAATTGTCCTGGAGTGCAATCATTTAGTTTAAAAAAAAAAAAAAAATAGGAGTATTGTTCCTCTCTTAAATTTACTGATATTTCTATGAAAATATATGCTGCTTTTCAGCATTTTTTCACATTGAAAGCAGATTTTAATAAGTAGCTCAAAAACTGAAGCTAATATTTAAGTGCTGTATCCAAAAAAAAAAAAAAAATCCCATTAACAGTGCACATTTCATTATAAAAATGCACCATAGGCAGTTTATGCTCCTAAAATGTAAAATAGCAAATGACTCACATTGTGAAGTTCTTCACAGCTCTAGACAGAGTAAAAGGATTAATATTTATGCAAAGGCTTAATCCCATTAAAAGTTACAACTTGATTGATATCACCTTTACCACTTCAGTTGGAGAAACATCCCCAGTAGATATTAATATCTCTTACACGGTGTTTTCAGTCATATACTTAAAGGTATAATTGTTAGCAAAATTTCTGCTGTGTCTCTGCACAAGTCAGTGCAGTTTCATACCTGGTGACACTTAAATAATTGTTTATTTATGTTTTCTCTTGAGCAACACTAACAATTCTTAAATTATTGCTGAAAAATATATTTACATAGGATTAAAAAATCAGGACTATTTTTTTGTCCTATCCATTTTCTGGATTGTGGATGTGGAAATGCAACTAGACCAGCTATATCATGACTTCCTCGTTATGTTCTTACAAATTGAGATTCCCACCCTACAAGCTTATCTGTGTTTCAGTGAGCCAGATAGTCATCTTGTGTATTGTATTATATTGTATTAGCAGCTGATGATTGTAAATAATCAATGGGACTTAAAGCCAAAGTTGTGGGCAGGAAATGGAAAATTGACTCCCATGTGAAGATGCAGGATTTTAAATTTAAAGAGAAAACTTCTCCAGATGCATAAATAACAGAAAATAAAATCAATATTTTTCTGCTGTAGTTTTTCTTCTTACTTCCTTTTAAATCGAAATACAGCCTTTGCCTTCAACAGGAAGTAGTAGCTAATTTGGTCAATATCAGAGCACATATTCTCTTCAGAACCAGTTCCATGATAGTTTACTGCTTAAAAGTATTTATAGAAGGATGATTTTCCTAAGCCAAATACATCCTTTGACTGCGCCCTCACAATTAGTGGATTAGCGGATGGTAATTTTCAGAAAAAAAAAAAAAATGAGTCGAAGCTGTTTTGAGTTCCCCATCTTCAATGTTACTGCAGTGAGGTAGTGAATTTCCATTGCCATTCAGTGAGCATTTAGGCACCTTTGAAATTGCGGTTGATAGGCATATCCCCGGGGAGATGTCAGAAAAATATGTTGATATACTGAATTGAATATAAGAAAATGTGTCAGAGCTGGTTGTAGGGCTGTGAGTCACCAGTGAATAGAATGTAGCTGCGATCGCGGGAATGAATTAGCTGATTCAATGAAAGCCTGTAAAGGGAGATGAAAAGAATACAAATGGCATCGTAAAGCAGTGCCACACGACACGGCTAAGCTATTCCTGAACCAAAGCAGGCATGAAAAGCAGAGCGTGCTAGCGCAGCCAGAATACTGTGCCAGTGTAGTTGTAGTGCTGCTACAACTCTGCTTTTAGTGCAAGGACCCCAGGCAGTTAAGTCCTTAAGGAGAAAAGTTGTTTTAATATATTCAGCTGTGACTTTTTCCTGTCTAATTAGAAGGCATGTGTATAGCAAATAGATGGATGGATAGATAAATGCTCAAGTAAAATTGTAAAAGGACACTTAATGGATTTTGTGTGTAAGCTGCATTGCTGGCTATTTTCATCCAGGAGGAGAAAGACAAATTATAGGGGTGGCAGAACTACAGGCTTGCTGGAGCACACACTAGTCAGTGGTACTAGTATGGGACCAGTGTTCTGCTAGTATGGGTTGAATTTATTTCTGAGTGTGATTTATTATTTGCCAAGATTAAGGAAGCTCTGGTTCTCTTCAGTTCAGTGGAAAATCAAGGAAACTGTTGCTAGCTCTTAAATTGTGTGTATTGAGTCAAGTCCATGAACAATTAACAAAGAGAAAGCCAGGCTAAAGTAAGCTTCAAGCATGCAGCCAAAAACTGTGACCAAACCCACCTGGGTTTGGCACTCAGTCGGGAAAGTTCAATGTTTTGTGTGCCCCCTGAGGTACCTCAGAAGTAATTGTGAATGCAAGGAAGATTTGCACCTTGAGGAAATGTATACATTATAAAAGTTTGTGCGTTAAATCACTGGTGCAGGTATGCCCTATCCCCTTTTAAAAAAATAATATGTATGTATGTACTGACCATCTGAATGCTTGGTTCCCTGTTGGAATCTAAGTAACAGAATAACCTTTCTGCAGGCACTAGAAAAGCAATTACTCTAACTTATTTCTAGATTGGAGTGGCCATGCGTTTTTCAGAAAAGCTTTGGGCTTTAGAGAAGCCCATCCATGCATTAACCCTTCCTGTGGGGAGATGCTGTCCCTTGCAGCGATGGGATAATTTAAACTGTTTGCTTGAATGAAAATAGTGCTCAACAGGTTCTGTGTATTTTGTTAGAGATATTATCTCATTTATTAGAGGAGTTTAGTCTTCAGGAGTCATCTGAATTACAGTACTGATTGTTTGCACTTGTTCACTGCTGTTTAAAAAATTAAGAACAATCTCAGTGAATGTAGTTGTTCAGCTTATAGACTCTTTATACAAAGAGTGAGGGCTGTGAAAAATCTTACCTGTTCACATGTGAGCAGAGTTGTTTAAGTTAGTCAATTGGACACGCTGAGTACAAAACTGTATCTTAAATTACTCCCTTCTTGAAAAATGGCTGTATGGGAGAAATACTTTCATCAGAAGATTTAGAGAAAGTACGCCTCATAGTGTTGCATAATTAAAGTTAATAATGTGTAATTCATATGCTGACTTTCTGCCCCATTTGTGCTACTCCAATGTGGAAAATATAGCGGGGAGCAGTTATCACAGTATTTAATTTCTGATGTTCTCTGCCATTTTAATTTCTTCTACGTAATTGGAGGTCTCAGTTTTTCCTGTGAGCAAAGTGAATGAAGCGGATGAGGCTTAAACGAGGAGAAAAGAGGCTGTGATGCTGTTGTCATCTACTGTTTTTTGCACTGCTGATGAGAACCAGCATTCCATTCTTGTCTCGTTGCAGTCAGTTCCAGACTCTTTTGCTTTCTAAAGCCAGCAGCTGGCAGCTGTGGTCATCCCAGAAAGCTAGGTCTTGCTATTTTTTTGTGCGATAGGAGGGAAAATATGAAAGATGGATAAAAGCAGGTATAAGATCCTGTAAAGATGAAGATCAGAAGTATGGAATGGCTTCTATGTGAGAAACAGCTGCTTTGAACAATCTCTGCAGTTTGGAAATGCAAGAGTTGGGTGGAGGGCAGAGAGGGTGAAAACGCTTGAGAAATGATGAAACCAGTGATATGGTAACTGGAGGGCCTCAAATTGCACAGCAGGTTGTAGGTTTGTAACAAAAGAAGGGGTGCTTCTTCACACACTGTGTAGTTAATTTGTGTAAATTCTTGCAATGGGATTTTGAGGTAAATCCTCATTAAGTTTGAGTTACGTGGTTTCGAAATGCAGCTTGGCTTTCTTCAGAGTAAAGTAGCAGTGTCACGCTTTGCAGGATCAGGCTCTCAGTTCAAAGGAAGGAGTGGATACAAAAAGCAGACGTGGGTCAGCACAAGAGAACAGTAATAAGTATAAACCAGGCATAGGAAGCAGCAGTTACATCGTGTTGTGGGTGCCTTGCCACTCAGGAGGGGTGTTTGGACCTCTTCTGCTGCGGTAGAAATTTTGATTGTTTTTAGAGTAACATTAAAGAGTTTATTATTGTACACAATTTGAATACAATCTTTGAAGAAAAGTTTCATTTTTATTCAACAAAAGGAGTCTTTTAGTACTGCCTTCTGTAGGAGCTCTGACTCTGAAGATCTGGGAGCGAGGAATATGAAGATGGCTGCATCACGTCTGTGCTCAGTCTGTTCTGAGAACTCCCCGCTCTGTGCATGAAATGTAACTGGTGCAGAGAAGAGAGATGGGTTCCTTCTGTCTTTATCCTAAAAATTCCATATACGTGAAAGGATGTAATAGCTTATTTTATGACTGAATAGATATCTGGCAGCCTTCCAGTTCCTAAAGCCTGATTTAAATTTGGATGTTATGGCAGGTGTCTAAAAAACCAAATTAATACTTTTTAACTTTACCTTGTAGCATACATTTATTCTTCAAAGTTTTCAAGGATTCAGTCTCTCAAACCCTGATAGAGTATAACTGGCAGTATTTAGGCCACCATGCTGTAGAATGACTGTTTCAATAGTCCTTTCTAAAATCTTTGTTTAGGTGAGGCTTTTTAACCAGTTTAATTGTCCTCTTGCAACCTTGCAGTGTATTGTGGTCAGCTTATGTATTCTCCTCCCTGATCTCTTTTTTTTCGCTCGGTCTGGGCAGTCATTATAGGAGAGAGACACAATTCTGGCTGAGCCACCGTTGTAACTGTGACAATTTCACTCCAGTGAAATACAGCATATTAGTGCGTGCTGAGCTTGACAGAGGGTCTAATATCTATTAACCGTAGGAGTGAACTGAAGAGCCCTAGGATAAAAGAAGAATGGGAGTAAAATTTCATGTGACAAGATAAAGATGTCATAACAAGATTATGCTTATAGGCAATGTAAACTTCTTGGAAAGTGATGTCAAAATTCCTGACACGTGACATAATGAAGAGAGAGCTGGTGATTGCAGTAAATAATTGGTTTATGAGCCATTGTGTTATGGTAGCCCTAATAATAAATTCCGTTTCTCCCACGTTAAGGTCACTTTCCCCTTGTCTGGAGCACATCTTGTGACTAAATTTTCTTCAGCTCTACTTTAGAACAATAATCTCAGTGTAAATAGGGGGAAAAAAAAAAAAATCCTATTTCCTCTGTAGGCAGAATTAGATGCTCTAGTTCCGTAAGCTCTTTTGAATCAATCCCTTTATGTGGTTCTTAATATTTCATTACGTAGTCTCGTGGAGCATTATGTCTGAAATTCTTTTTGGAGAAGATCACAACTTTGTTTTTGGGAAATTATTCGTTTAGGTGATCATCTAGCTTTACACGTGCAGGGGCAAATTGCTCAAATGTGCTGGCACTTCCATATGGAGTTGAGCAGGATTTGCAGGTGATATTAGTAGGGCAAGAGGTTTGTGAGGAGGCTCACCCCTGAAATGACTGCTTTTGGTGGGTTTCCATAGCAAAGACCTCTCAGGGGATGAGTGGAGTTTAAGTATTATTTTACATCCTAGTCACCTTTCTGCTAGTAAAGGGCTGTGTGTAAAGCCATTGGTTGTCTGTTCCATCAAATCCATACAAAATTTGGTAAATAGATAAAACTGTAGCCCCCTGGAGGCTAAGGCTTTGAAATTTCGTTTTGAGAGGGCATATGAAATTCAAATACTTCTTCCAAACACAGCAACACTACTTTGGTTGATAAATCAGTTTGGAAACTTCATTGTCCTGTTATGCCATGAAGAAAAAAAAAAAAAAAAAAAAAAAAAAAAAAAAAAAAAAAAAAAAAAAACCAAAACACTCAAATCCTGGAAGTTATTTTTCAGTTTTTGAATACTGATCTACTGATTCAAGAAATATATGTTTAATTTACAGTGATACTAAAAGTTCTTGCTTAAGATCTTCTTGAGTCAGACTTTTTAATAGGCACTGAGGAAAATACTGCCCCAAGAAGTAGAAAGCACGTATTCAGAGCTGTCTCTGTAAGTGTGAAAATTTAAACCAGTTGGACAAGCAGTTTTTTGGCAGCAGGTTTCTTGGAAATAGGAAGCTCATAACTCCTGAGAACTGAAATGGGAGCTTCAGCATTTAAGCTTATGTGGGGAATTTAACATCATAGTAAATGATACACAAATATTTTAGGTGAATATGTGAGGTAAAGTGGTCTGGGAATTTTCCTTCCATGGAAAATGTTGAGATATTTCTGTTTTCTTTCACTTTTGCTATTTTAGTTGAGATTCTCATCTATGTAATTTTTTTTTTTTCTTGCCAAATTCTCATCTTAGTGTTTACCAACAGACTCTTTTTCTGTTGAAATTATTAAAATCAGCCGATGGGTAATGATCCCTTTCTCTCTGCTGGCACTGAGCAAACAGGTTCAGCTCCTGCAGCGCATGTGCTCCTTCTGTGGATATTCGGTCCTCTCTGCGAGGCTTGTCCTTCACTGTGGAGGGAACTGGCTGTGCAGCATCATTGGAGCAAATGGAGAACAGAAAATTAATAGTGGTTGTGCCTATATAGAAAACAAGGGATATGACTGCCAGGGGAAAAAAAAAAAACAAAACTCACTGCCTGGTTAACACACTGAAAGGCAGAGAGGCTGCAGGTGTGGAACGTCAATGAAGTCAGGCACAGTGCAGACACTGAATGGCAAGTGATGCCTCAGAATTTATGGGCAATGCTGGTTTAAATAAGAGCATGAGACCTGATTGAGACTTTGTAAAATGAAACCTTTAAAAAGATAGAAACTGAAACTGCTCTGCTGTGCACTTTGGTGCAAGCAGGAAGTTTTTCTTTGCTGGTGGCTGCCACTTGCACTGCTTAGGCTTTATTTCGTAAGCTGATACCGTGCGCATTTAAACTTTGACTTTCTATTACAAAGTATAAATCAGAGGATTAAAAACCTCCTGCTACAGATTTTTTTTAATAGAAAGTGACAGTTTAATTTGGCAGAGTTGAGCTGAAAGGATGCTTAAACCTAGTAGAGAGTGCCAGCATCAGCAGCTCCAGAGTGGCTGGAAATGAAAACAGAAACATGAATAATTAACAGATGAGCTTCAGTTCCTCAAATATTTTGCAATTACTTCAGAAAAGTTTTCTTCTCCGTTAAATCTGAGGTTTGTTTTTGTAGTCAACCTGGTTTTGCTTATTGAAAGGTAGTGGATATATGTAATTTTGTTTTACACAGAAAGTGTTTCTTTCCCAAGATACAGCAACATTTAAAAATAAATATATTAATTCATATTCATGTGGTTCCATAAGGCCAAATGACCTGCAGTTTTTAGAGACAATAAGAAATTATTGAGTAACTTTAGCCTTGTTGGCAGGATTTTATAATCCAACATGCAGCTTTATGTAACAACACCGAGCTGTTAAACATTCCAGTTATTCCGTGTGCTGATAGTAAACAGCATTCAGAAAACTGTCATCCTGATAATGGCACAGAAAATACTGCTTTCTTTGTGTTTACATCATCTCTGTTACTAGCTGTGCAACAGCTTTGTGAGGTGGAATATGGTTCAACCATATGCCTGAGTCAAAGCTGGCAGTTTCTACTGCAAGGAAACTGATACGCAAAATCCCTGTTCTCAAAAGTTCTTTTATATTTCAGCCTATGAGAGATTTTGCTAACTCAGCTGGTGATTTTGGTTAAGAAATTAGTTTAGAGCATCCTATTGGTAAAATCTAGGTGATTTTGCTTTGAGAAAAAATATTTGCATCTGTAAAACCGTGATTTTTTTTTCCTACCGTTCCTGCTCTGTAAGTAGCATGGAAGTGTATTTTCCTCCCAGTTTTCTCTTCACAATACTGTAGTTTGGAAAACTTTTGGTATTTGATGGAAGTATATACTTTTTATAGGGAACAAGAGTAAATTTAACTTTGTTCCTACTGCTCTGGCTTCATATGTAAGTGTGTTTCTAACAGCAGGTACCAGATTTGAGAGAATTAACACAAGTATTCCACCTCTTTCTGAAGGTGATTATACCGTGTTCTGGCATGGAATGCTCCGCAGCCCCAAATTAAAAAAAAAAAATATATTCTTGCTTGGCAAATTATCAGTAAGATTTCTGTTAGTCTTCTTGAAGATGGCCAACATCCTGAACAGAGCCTCTGCCAACAGTGGTATTACTTGTGTAAACAACCAAAGACTTTGTGAACACATTAGAAATGGTTTTGTTATATTTCACCCCAAAGTTGGTAAATATTGTCAAACTTACGGTAGGTAGTTTCCCAAAATGTTTACAAACAATTCCTTGTTTCCTGCTGTGTGTAACTTTCATTTTGTGTTACTGTTTTTTTTTTTTTTGTGTAAAAGTCAACTCACCAGAGTTGACAAAATTCCTGCATAGCACTGTAGAGGGTGGGGAGTCTTATAGAAGCGATTCTGGCATGATTCTTCTCCCAAGGTAAAAATAAATAAATAAATAAATAAATAAATCAAAGTCTTGGCCTTGTGATGGCTATGTCTTTCCCTCTGGCATGACTGTTACAGTTGGGGATGTTACAATTAGGGAAGCAGGCCTGACAAGGTATTCTGGTGAGGTATTATGAAATCTATAGTAACAACAGATACTATATTTTATATATATTTTTATATATATATATATATATATGATTAGTCTGTAATTATCCTGAGACATAGTCAAGAGAAAAAAAAAAAGAAACCAAAACAAAGCAAAAAACCCACCTAAATATTTATTGGTACATCAAAGCAGTGGAGTTCTATACTGTGGTAGTGCATTAGTTTGCTACCGAGATAGTGGGAAGACCTTTTTTTAGAAAGTGGAATTACTGAGGTGTAAGAGCTGGTATTCCTCCTGTTCCAATGCTGCTTATATAATGCCATAATGAAAGGAAAAAGTATAGAACTGAAGTGCTTTCAGGCTCAAGATCATTAAGTAGACAAGTGTTCTTGTTCTTTTCTTTAAATGTCAGATTCGTTCCTCATTATTTGAAGAACTTTATTGAAAAAGGAATTGGTCAGGCATTACTTCCACTGGACATTTTGGTCTATGTGCTTCTCCAATGCTCATCCCAGCTATATTTCGTTATCATTCTTATTAATGCAAGAAGTAGTGAGTTGTCACTTTTCTCTTGTTTTTGCCATCAGTGAAAAGGTTACTGACAAAGTATGGCTCTTGCTTCTTGCATTTCCTGACGGCTTTCAGTTTTAACTTCCAGGCTGTATTGCTGCCATGGCTTAATGATGACTTCTTTTATTGGAATAAACTATTGAATACAACCAATTAAAATCCATTCACCTTCATTTGAATTTTACAGTATTTTTTTCATGTGTATTATTTGAAATTCATTAGAGACTATTTAAAGAAGAGGTGGATTTTTCCCTGTTTTTAATGTGTTTGCCATAGGAATTTACAGCAGGACATTTTATGTTTGTTGTAACTTTTGGAACTTTATCTGGAATGCAGAATTTCTGGTATCAGTATTTTTTTTTTTTTTTCTGAGATAAAATATGCCATAAATAAAGGACAGGTGGAATTTTAGATGCCACAGAACTGTGGGGTTTAGCAAAAAGAGGAGATGTTTAAAAGGGAATATTTTTATCCATATGGTAACATCTGACTTTGATATTCCCCTTGCTACAGTGCTATTCAACAGCCTGACCTCTCTTTTAACATTATTTTTATTTTAGTTAGCTGTAGAAGCCTTTCACTGAATAATCAGGATGTTACCCTGTTTGATAGTCTAAATACTAAGAAATTCACTTCTGTACTTTTTTGTTGTATTGCTATATGGAGGAGCTGGAGCTGGTGGCACCTGTGGCTGGAGGCCACAGCTGGGATAGGTTACTCATCAGCCACCAGCTGGGACAGCTTACCCAAATCAGCCCAAGGGCTATGCCATCCCATGTGACATCTGCCCAGTACATAAATTGGGGGTGGTGGCAAGGGGCAGGTTTTGCTGCTTGGGAGGGAGCTGGACATCAGGATTTATGGTGAGCTCTTGTACTCTAAATTATATGCTTAAGTATATTCTGTTATTGGGTTCTGTTTGTTTGTTTTCCATCTGTGTTTTCTTTTGTCTTGTTGTTCTCTGAAGTGTTTTTTAATCTCAGCCCGTGAGTTCTGCCTTTTTTTCTTTACCAGTTCTCCCTGTTCCCTTGGAGGGTGAGGGGGTTAGCGAGAGACTGTGTAGCTTGGTCTTGAGCAGGGTTAAACTACAACAATGATGCAATGCTTGCACTGGCTGATTGGAAAGGACTTAGTTCTGTAAAAAGTAACAAGGTGTAAAAATTAGTAACGGCTTTTGCACCCTGCTACTATTTAAGTTCCCATTGTACATGTTTTTATAGATGTAGGGGTGGAAGAGAAATGAAAGGCAATATAGCTCTGTGTTTGCTGTTCTAATCCAGAACAACTGTTTTAGCAGTGGGCAGGAGTGCTTTAGAATCTTTACCTTCATGAAAAGTATTGGTTTTCCCTCAACAATGCAGTTATTTGGAGTGAGACAAAAGAGTTCTGTCTGTGCATCACAGGTATATAGAGAAGGAGTTGAGTGAGTCTTCCAGCTGGATGAGACTTCAGAGGAAACCAGTGGATATCACACAGAGAAGTGTGGACGGGATGAGAGTGCTTAACCTAATGCTGGTTTCTACAAATAGTTGTATCTGTTGCATAGTACTTTTAATGGTCTCTATAAAGTTATATTTAACTTCCAAACTGTCCTTCAAAATAAAAAAAAAAGTACTTACCAAGATGCAGGTGTTTGAAATCAGTATAGTTCTGTAGTGGCAGAAATATCTCTTTAATTATTGAATGTTGGAGTTTTAATTTTTTTTTTTTCTTCGTACACCTAAGCATGACTGTTCTAAAAGACAGAATTGACATGTAAAAGCAGCAATTGCACTTTATTAAAGTTGGAAATCTTTTAGGGATCTTTGTGTATGTATCAATAGTAATATTAATTTAGAGCTTCTAAAAATGTTACCCTCTCAAATCAGTTTTCTGAGTTTCCTAAGGATATCAGAGAGTAAGCTCTATTACCTGTGTAAAACGATCTGGTAGAAAACTGAGTGCCCCTTTAGATGATACAGCACTTGGTAGTAAATGCTAAACCATCATAACTTCAGTTAAGCAGGGTCTCATGACTGTGGCCTAAGGAGGAACATTCTGATTTGTGTTCTCGCTTTCTGAGTGATTATTGAATAATGTCAGTATTTTGAAGAATGTGGGAAGAGATATTCAGTTGTTGCTATCAGAATAACGTTTTCACATTCAGAACTGGAGAACTTGATGTGATTTTTGTGAGACCTAGAGCTTTGTGTTAAATATCTTGAAAATTCCTTATCCTTTCTTAAGGTAGAGGTCAGAAATACATACGGAAAAAAGTCACAGTGTCATCTCTTAAAGGAATTTTGATGGAACATTTTGTTTCTGATTAAACAGTTTATAGCAGAGTTTTGGAGAAAGGTTTTTGATTTTCACAGGAACCTGTAATTATTGTTGAAAAAAAAAACACATTATGTGAAAATAAAACTACTTCCTAGAAAATAATAGGAATTTCATGCTAATAATAATTCACAGTGCCTTCAGCAGTTTCCTCTACGTAGTGGTGGATGTGTTACATCTCACGTGGAGGATATATTCAGCATTGTGATGTGTGTCTCTGTGGCGCAATGGGTTAGCGCGTTCGGCTGTTAACCGAAAGGTTGGTGGTTCAAGCCCACCCAGGGACGTACTTAAAATATTTGATGGAAGGTAGAACACTGGCACAGGTTGCCCAGACAGATGATTGATGCCCCATTGTTTGAAAAACAGGTTGGATGAGGCTCTGAGCAACCTGATCTGGTTGGAGATGTCCCTGCCCCTTGCAGGGGGGTTGGACTGGATGGCCTTTATAGGTCCCTTCCAGCTGAAGCTGTTTTATGATTGTATGAAATCCAGTACAGGAGTCTGTGTTTGAAAGCTGGGTAACAGTATGAGCAATAGAAGGGTATCTCTTGTGGGTTACTGAGGTACCGTTTCTGACAGATGGACAAAAATTTAATTTTTATTCTGTGAAAAAAACAAGTATTTCACAGCAGTGTTTTTGGTAGAGCTGCTGTTCTGCAGCTATCCATGACCAGTACGGGTCATTTAACAAAAAAGGAGAGCAATTATTTATTTTATTTTTTTTTTAACTTTAACCTTGCCACTGTAGTTGAATCTTATCTCAAATGATTGCCCAAGAAGCAGGACATGCTGGTTTATTTTCTAATGCTAGTGGTAGCGTTAAAAAATAATCGATAAATACTGCCTTTTCCTTATTACCTGCTAAACAGCTCAGGTTGTTTCTTGAGACAAAAATGTACTTTCAGTTGCTTTATGTGCTTGTGTCCCTCAAGGGTAATCCAGAATACAAACAATCTGCAGAAAATTGATGAAATTTTGTGAGTCTAATTAATTCCCTATCCAAGAAGAATTCCTTTGTCAAGCTTGTCAGTGTGGAAGCAGGACACAAGCTGGAAAACATTGATAAAACATGACAAAGAGCTTTTAGTGTGTTTGATGTGTCAGTCAAATGTAAACAAATACTGCTGCATAAGGCAAAAATGTATGGCAAGGAGATGGAAAAGAGTGGAAAATTGGAAAACGCCTCCCCTAAAACAACAAAATAAGCAAAAAGAACATGTAAAACCTGCTTTCCTTTTGCACTACCTGAGAGCATTGTGCAAAACAGAGCACTTGGTTTTTATTTCTCGGCTAAGACTCTAAAGTGTACTATGTGCAAAATAACACCAGAAACTTTGAAGAGCAACTTCTGGTTGACATCTAGTAAGATTGAAGTCAACAACTATTTCATTAGCTGTTCAGAGAAATTTTGAGGCAGGTACGACACACAATAATTTATTGGCATGAATCTTGCGAAGCGAAGATGTATCTGCTTGTTCCAGATGACACCAAGGTGGTTGGGTAGTGCTTACTGCACCAAATCAATTTACTTCAGAACAGTTGGAGTGAAAAGCATTTCTTCTGTCGGCATTTTTAGAAATGTATCTGAAAAATACTAGACTGGCTGGGTTTTAGTATCAGGAACTTCCATTTGTGCTCAAGAGAGAGTCTTTATCGGTATGTAATGAAAATTCAGAATTTTCGTGAAGTTCAAGACTTTTAGTTCTGATACAGCAGCTCACCTTAACAACCAACAGAAAATAAATAGAGCAGTGCCTGATTTCCTGTGTGCTTTGTGCTAGTCTTGTGTTTAAATTTAGGAAACCAATACAGAAGTTGCTTTCTTGATGTAACTGGATTGCTGTGAAGTTCTTTAATGGTTGGCAAGCAACACAAGTCTTTATGCGTTAACGGCCAGTAATAACACGTGCTCCTAAAGGAAATGCTGTGATTTGCTTCAGCATTTTTTTCAAGTATGCTGAAAGAGAAGCTGGATTAAAAAAAAAAAACAACAAACCTTAAATACCAGCCAGTGTGTACGTTTCTTCTCTCTTAATACTGAATTATTCTGTTAGGAGACCGATACATGGATCATCTCTCTGTATCTCTCCTGCCACCCATCCTGTCTCCTGTTGAAATACACATTAAGTTCATCTGTTGTGAAAGAAATCCTCAGAAATCTCTCCAAAACAGACTTACAGGTGTAATGGATTAAATTAAAATTGAGGATGATGTACTTTTAAAAATACTCAGTAAAAATAGTTAATCCTGATGAAAAGTATAAATACCTTGCCTGAGGCAAAGATAACTTTGAACTATAAATAATGTAATACATTTTAATCATTTTTAATGCAACAATTTTTATCTATGAAGTAACTTATCTTGGAAGCTCATTTCAAGTAAGTTGAAAGAAGAATGTAATTTTCTTGAATAGAATTTTAGTACTGAAATCTCGTTAGTTTGGAATCTGGGCAAGCTTATAGTGGTGTAATCTCTTGTGTAACAACTCAAAGAAGACCACATGGTTACCCACCGGTACAGAAAGTACAAGTTTAGATTCAAGATGTTTCTTGTCAAAATAGTGCTGATTATTATGTATAATAGGAAATTACATAGATTACATGGCATACTTTTTTCTTTCTAAATGAGCTGCCAGCATTCGTACCAATTTTCCAGATTGAGGAAGAAGGAAAAGGAACACATCCTCACCCTGTCCCAAAAAAAAAGAAAAAAACCAAACAAACAAAACTAAAAAAAAAACCAAACACAACAACCCCAAAACTCAACAAACTCACAAAAGAAAAATCAAACCAGGAAAGCAACACCCTACAAGGAAGTTTGCCACTTCTAAACTGGAAATTAATGGGTTTCATTCTTTACTGTCTAGTTTCTTTTGTAGTGTTTTGCATTTTTAGAGCGGTGGTGTGAAAAATGCTAACATGGCCAGTATGCACGCTTTAGAATGCATGGTAGCTTTGCACAGCTGCTTTACTTAATTTTGCAGCATTACAACGCTGGCATTTTGAATCATACTTAAAGTATTTTTGCCATAAAATTGTAGTATTTTACGTCAGTTGGGATTTTGGAACAAATTTGGAATAATGTACTGCAGAAGTATGTTCAGTGTAAATACAGCAAACTCGACTCTGGATATAGTTGAGGAAAAGAAACGGTATCATTCTCAATTGCATGTTCCTGGCAGTGGAACTCAGTACACTGCAGAATCTGCAGAGCGTAAATTTGACCCTTGAAGACAGACAACTTCTTACGTTGACACTGAGAATTTATTTTGATGTTAAGTAACTTCACACAGGTTTCCACATCTGGCTGATTTGAGGGGACTGAAGTAGGAGCCTGGTTGTGTACTGCTGACTGTTTGAAGCATTTAAAGATTTTTCTGGATTATTTTAATGCTTAGTGTAACTGTGAAAATCTTGTCATTGTGGTGTATATAATCAGTTATTTATATATGGGGTTTTAAAATGAAAAATTTAAAGGGGAATAAGTATGTTACAGAAATATCCTTCAGGGTGGAGGGTACCAGCACAATGCTTGTATTAATAATGAAGACCAGATTTTTTAAAATGTAGTATAACACCACAAAATGCAATGCTTAATGTTGCAAAGAACTAATGATAACGCTGAGTGGTGCACAGTGTCACAGGCAGTGGAACTGGCATTTGTCTGTTCTGTCCCTCTCATACTCGTAAGTAAGTTAAATGGGAGCTGTGCATGTATGCTCTCTTTTTTTTCAGTGGTTGTATCTGTATGCTTTTGGTAGGTCAGTTAAGCTTTATTAGTCTCAAAAAGATTCTAAAAGTTGTATTATTGCCAAACTGTGTGTTAAATAGTATTACTTCTGCTGAAAGTATTTAGATCTCTCACAAAACACTTGTGACCCTTTAGATTTTTGTTCTAGATGTGACCCCTTGTCTCAAACCTGTCACTGAGGTAATTTGGTCTGCTGTTGTCATTCTGTCAGAAATGTTTCTCTTCACATGGGTCTGGAGCTTTGTTTAATGTATGACAGCTTCACCAGCGATGCTCGCTCTTGTAGGGTTGTCCAGCCTGCCTGAGAGCAGGCGTCGGAGGGAAGAGCTAAGAAGCATGTGGTCTTTAAGGAAGTTTCTCTTAACCAGAAGTCTTTTAGTTGATTCTGGTTTAACATTGCTATAGTAAAGCCAAAGATTTCTACTAGCTAGACAGGGTGAACAGTTAGAAAAATTGAGCTTGAGGGCTGTGACAAGGGCACAGTGACAGCGTGAAGTTTTGACAGAAGTGTTAATTGTAGATGACTGCTCTGACTCCTGAGAAAGACAATGTGATGTCTTGTAAGTCTTGTAAATGTAAAGGAAATGTAAATGCCGAGCAGGTGTAGATGTAGATTCAGTGGAGCTATCTGGGACTTTTTGGTTTTGTGATAGAGACACAAAGATGCTTTGATTTCTGAATAGCAGGATAATCCAGGTTGGTGTTCCTGATCTCTCTCTCCGTTATTTGCGCTTTCTGCCATGGATTCCAGTTTGTCAGATCATTATGTTAGTATGCTTTTTCTCATTTCCCACCTGAACCACTGTTTTTCCTGCCAACCTCTTGATATGTTTTAATCTTCTTTCTTTTTCAAACTTTCTCTTAAATTTTTAATTAATAATGAGGTCACTCCGACTTTTACTGGTTGCTTCTCAGCCCTCTTGTTTCTACGCTTTCATTATATATCGATCCAACCATTTTAAGTACATCCCATGATGAGAAATATCTTCCTGTGTAACAAGCTACCTGAGTTCTATATTAATTTATAAGTGCTTTGTTCTTTAATTTGTAAAGCATCCTCATTTGTTGAGGTGCTGTATACAAGAACAAAACTTGACTAAAAGCCTATGCTGGGGTAATAAATCTAAATTCAGCCATAGTGTGTTACCATGGCTAGCAAGGCAACAATTGTTATTGTAGATTTTCCAGACTTTTCATAATAGTTGTCTTGTAGTTCAGTCTAACTCTCAGTTGTGGAACTTATTGTAAGGTGTTTCAGCACCCGCTGTGGCGCCGCTTGATTCCCAACTAGAGTCACTGACCAGTAACTTCTAAATACGGAACAGAACAACCGGTAGCACTGCCAGTGCGCGGTAGTAATGGAACAGCTTGCGTTACCATCTGCCGTGTTTTGTGGTACGTATTCAAACTACCTTGTTGTTACAAGAAAGGTAGTGGGGGATTGTCTCTCTTAAGAGGGAGTAAAGGCACTTTGAAATTACAAACCTTTGATGCAGTTATTTTCAAGGGACCGTGAGGTTTTCTTTTCTCTGTCTTCTGTGAAGTCCAATTAGCCTTGTCTTTGTAATCTAAAGTAGTGTGTTGAAGGCCATTAGAAACCCAGGTGGGGATACAGATCAAATAATAGGGCTCCAAGTATATTTTGACCCAACTACATGCTATCCGTATCCGAGGTACATCATTTAGAACTCACAGACACATGTCTATCTGGAAAGTGGCTTAATCTGTAACTGATATGGTGAAGTACTTGAATGGACAACAGAAATTTGAGACTTTTTAACTAGTCAAAATAAACCGAATCCGTTGAGAGTAACCCTACTTCTGCCTCCCTGCAAAGATCTAGAATATCGCTGCAATGGCAGCAGAGACAAAGCTACAGTCACATCCTTACAAAAACTCATCCGTTAGTGAGTAGGGTCAAATTGCTTCCTTCATTTAGTATTAGGCAAGTTGGGAGTTAGGTGTAAAAAGCCCTAGATGAATATGGACCTAGGCATATGTGATGTTGTGACCTGGCTTTCAAAATTATACAAAATAGTTTTGTATGATCGCTTTAATCCATTGAATCTATATGTAGATGAAGGAATAGGCAGCATGCTTGTTAGTGTTGCTTCAGTAAGTGTTTTAATAGTGTTCCAAACTGTAATTTCTTTCAAGTTGTGCATTGTAGAGAAAATAAATCACAAGTGTCATTCTTGTATAATGCCCTAAACTGCTTACACCTAGTGCCTTATGAGAGAAGCTGTATAATGGTTACACTGCAAGAGAAACTTATTCTACAGGCTGTTCGTCTTTTTTTAATATGCTCAGTGGGATGCTGCACCTCACTTAAGCAAGAAAAGCAGCCATGGACAGAGCAAAAAAAAAAAAGTCAGCACTTTCTTCATCTTATGTCCATTCATTATAAAATCAATACATATGTAAGCGCTGGTGTTTGAAAGGCTGTGAAACAAGTATGAAGGCATCTGAGAAGTATAGGAGTTCTGATGAAAGTTCTTTCATTTGTGTTTTAATGACAGCTTTGTGCAATCATTTTAATGTAGGTCCGTCTCAAAATAGACACCTAGGATAGCCATTGTTACAGAAATAATTTCACCTAGAGGAAGGATAGAGTTTAAAATATCTACAATGCAGAGTTCATAACATGGGAAATGCTGATGCTCTCTAAAATGCCAGGTAACTTTTGTTTCTATAATAAGCAGAATTTATTTAGGAACAATGAAAGGCAGATGTTAACCTTGACAAATGAGGTGTCAAGAAGACAGGACTTAACACGGAAATGAAATGGTAAAATGCTTCTTTTGTGATATTCCAATCCCGAAGGGAAGAGGAAGTAATTATGAAGTTTTGAGCTTTTGTCGGTTCAGTCACATTCTAGCTAAACAAAAGGATTTTTAGTTGTTAGGTAGGTTTTTAATACTAACATAGTTCATCCCTCTCACATATTTCAGGCATGTAAGTCTGCTTGGATGTTGTTTCTACTTACATATTACCAGTGGTTCTGAGAGATTTCTCATGACGTGATTTATGATCGTTAGCATAATGAGTAGTCAAATTGACATTGAACAACCTTTTTTGGGAATGTTTTTGAAATAGGACTACTGGCTTTATAAAGACATAAAACTGACGTAAAATATTCATCTTTTCTCTTGTTACTGGCCTTATCTCTTGAAACAACATAAGCCACACATTCTTAGCTTTATCTGCCAGTTAAAACGTTATGCTATCTGTTATACTAGAAATTCAGGGCAGTAAAATCCTGTGTCAAATGACTTCAGAGAGAAAAGGCCTTTGAAACAAAATGCCAATGAATGTTTGCTTTCATTTGCAGTCAGTTCAGGTGCCTGTACAATTTCGATGGAGTTCCATTTATTCGAAAGGAAGGGCTTTTTCACAGTTGATGCCAAGGACTTTATGGATAATTAATTGTAATGGATACCTTAAAGCTGAAAGCACTTTGTTTGTGCTGTCATGTGCATTTGGGGTAGTATTGAAATCGGTTTTCTTTTTATACATTACGCAGGGAATTAGATGATGGCTAGCTTGCATGTAAATGAGATCAGCTACTGCAATCACTGTAGCAAGAGATTTCCCACCATAACGCCATTGCTATTTAATTGTGCAGATGGACTACAAAAATGCTTAATCCAATCACTTAATGACATAATTGTTTAAATGAAGCATGCACATTTGCTACAGCCAATACCACAGATAGGTTAGTAAGTTGGAATTCAGACTAGAATTTTCCAAACAAAAGTTTGGAGCTGCAGCAGTGAGCCACAATCCTTTTCTTAAGAGTTGTATTTTTGAAGTAGCCAACAGATTATCTGTTAAAATTGGTTACAATTATTTACAAGGGGTCAGGATTTATCAGGATTTTTACCTTTTTTTTTTTTTGCTGTAAAATTTTGGTGGTTCTGATGCAGCAAGAGTTTTTTCACAAAGTAAAAGAGTTCACTTTAAAAAAAACTACATTTAGAAGATGCCAATCCATGAATGTCCCATGCAGGCGAGAGTTCTGCAAGTGGATTTTGTTCTGCAAATTAACGAAGTGGCTGCAAAAATGTTCTTGATACAGATAACGGCAGACAAGTTTGCATGCTGGATTAAGTGTGGAATATTTGAGGAAACTGTAAATAAGTAAAACAGTACAAAATTACAAATCAGAATTCAATTTATCATAATAACTAGAACCATTGACAAATTCAGTGAGTTTTCTGTATCCTCAGAAGTTATTTTTGTTTTCATAAAAAACTGCCTCTAGAGTTGTAAAGCCCAGTGGGTGTTTTGGGGATGACTTTTTAGAAATGTTGTAGGTAGATCCACTGCAAAGACTTGTGTGACCTAACGTCAACCAACGTAGCATTAGAAGTGGAAAGCAGTCAACCTGAACACTGAGGTTGAAGGTGAGCAAGCAAATTCCAGTTTGTTTTGTTTTGTTTTTTTGCCAAGGGAGCCAGGAGGCACGTCGTTTTCCTTAAATCCTGTGGTGACAGCAGCATGAAAATGTGCTATAGGAATTCAGCAGTTTTCTACTCTCTTCCTCCGAGCTGGTTTCATGGAAGAATTAGCAACATTTAAGTAGACTGTTTTCTTCTCCATTGTATTTGTGCTGTTACTACCTTACAAATAATGAAAATATGAAAATGGAAAAATCGTTATACAGTGACAAATACAAGAGTTACAGTTGCAAACATTTCAGGAAGTGATTTTTGTTGTTGTTGTTGGTATTTCAGTTGGGCTGGTACTAAATGAAGGGGATAGGAGTGATCTCTGTGTAAGGAGATGAGCAATTAATACAAGCTAGATCAGAAGGGAAGCAGAGATTAACTGAACAGATGCTTGCATATGGCTGAAGTGATGTCTTTATACGAGGCAGATGGAACAGCTGTAAGTAGCGATGCTCAAGACTTCTACAGCATGGGCCGTCTTTTTAATAGAGATTGTTCCATGAACACTTATTGTCTCACTGAGGACATCCTTTGACACTCACAGGTCTGTGACCTCTCTGTAATAATGAAAATTGCATACAGATGAAAGAAATATAATTAACGCACCTTTTTTTGTTGTTGTTGTGTGTCAGTGCATTTTCTTCTCTGGAAGGAGCCTGGTGTGCTGAGCACTGTGTGACTAATGAGCTGTCTGTGGAGCATCTGCCGTCTGAATACCTGGATCTCCACTGAAAATAGTCTGGGAACCTGTGCCTTAATCATACTTCAGACCACAGACCTAGAAAAGGTTACCCTGTCATTTCTACTAAATTGGCTGCTGGCTTATTTTTTTTTACAATACCTTTCTTCTGTGCTTGGATAATCCTGATCTGCCACAGTCTATTCAGCTGTGTTGTAATTTTTCCTTAATAAAAACTCAAGTCAAAGTGCTGCTTCTTAGAGATGATGGTGCACTAATTTTTCTCTTCTTCAGGTTCTTTCTGGTGTCAAACACTTTCTTATCGGTAAGTTCTTTGAAATGACATTAAAATAATAATTACTAGTCCTTAATTAATTATCAGTGTTTAAAATAGTAATAATAAAAATAATAAGAAGAAATATTATTCTAAAAGTCAAGGACTGTCTTGTTCTTAGGAACTGAGCATTGTTTGATGGAGTAATCCTGTCCAGGAGTGCTGCATGGCAAAATTTTCAAGTGCTGAACCAATTACATAATGAATAAGCTGAGCAGGATTTAACCCTACTGGACAGCCACATAATATTTGAGACTGTGATTGTATTCTAAAAAAGTGTTTCCACAGTTCATGTGCCAATCTCAGGATACTCGTTTCTCTGCTTTGCCTTAGCCTGTTCGTATAACCTCATGTCAATCACTTGATCTCTTGACATGTTCCACTGTTAAACGTATTTTACTGCACAGCAGGAGTTTTGGAGAATGATGATGCCAAAGATAACCAGTTACTCAGTTACTCTGAGTCATAGAAGCTGTGTATGTAACGAAGGTAGATTCCTTCTTTCATTATTTTGAATAACCTTTCATACATTAGCTTCCCAAACTAAGCCTGTGATAGATCACAATACTTCTGCAGCTGAATAGCTATTTCAGTTTTGGGTGCTCGTCACCCAGGACAGCAGCTGTATGACAGGTTCAGGATGTAGTGCCTCAAGATTTCACTTCAGTACAAGTGTGATTGTGGCGTTCTGTTAATATTTGCTTGTGATAAATTCAGCAACGCAACAAAGCTCAGACCAAATGCTGAGAAAGCGTGATCTGGGAACGCATTGAAGGAACTGAATAATTCAGTCTGCCCAAAAGCCAAGGAAATATTAGGTACATATTTTCGTAATGATAGTTGTTTTATTTCAATCAGAAAAATGTAAGAAAAAAGAAGTCATTCAAGTGTGTCTTGTAGTTATCTTGTGTTATGACTTGTTGTAAATGTAACTGAAACTGATCACCAAAGGTTATCATATTTTACTTATTTTAAATGTAGAGAACAAGTTGATTGCAGTAATTATTAAACGTGGTAAAATTATTTATCTCTTTATCAGCACTAAGTGCTTTCTTTTGACTATATATTGAAAACCAGAAATAATCTCAAGTATTTTATGAGAACGCTGTGAATTTTTAACAATGCAATGCAGATTTTATTTCTGAAGAATGTAACTTGTGGAGTGATTTATAGGGCTACCATTACTAAGCTCAGCAAATGCATTATGTGCTGTGGCTTCCTTTTGAGAAGCAAATAACGCTTTATGTTGTCAAATAGTCATAAAGCTTGCAGTCGTAAACCTATCTGGTGCTGTTAGCTAATCAGAATCGTTCTTCCATGGATAATATTTTCAGAAAATGTTTTAGTAAATTGCGTATTTTATCGCTTTTGTAAGACAGTAACCATCCTTCCTCTATGATTCACAAACAGGGCACGTGAACAAGTCCCTCAAGAATACTTAAGTCTTTGAAGTGAAAATGTAAATGATATGAAAAATTAAATTTCGTTGTTAATGAGTTGACTAAAAAGGAAAACTCTTAAATTAGGGTAAAAATTATAGTCAAGGTCAAATTTAGTACTCAAAGCTGTCTGCAACCCTGAAAACTTAAGACTTACAGTAACGCTTTTGCTATTGCCGGTTTCATTTTAGTTGCTTTTGCAGTGTTCTTTTGCAGGTTTGATGGATGGACTGCTAGATGGATAAGGAACTGACCGGATGGCCACACCTACAGTTACAGTCAGTGGCTTAATGTCCAAGTAGAAACCGGTAACGAGTGGTGTCCCTCAAGGGTCCATACTGGGACTAATACTTTTTGGTATCTTCATCAACATCATAGTGGGACTGAGTGCACCCTCAGCAAGTTTGCAGATGACACCGAGGTGAGTGATGCAGTTGATTCACTAGAGGGAAGGGATGCCATCCAGAGGGACCTAGACGGGTTTGAGCAGTGTGCCCATGCGAACCTCATCAGGTTCAACAAGTGCAAGGTCCTGCACGTGGATCAGAGCAGTCCAAATCAAACCTTTCTATGATTCTGTGACTGGGGAATTGGAGGCATGTTGGAAGGAAGAGAGGTAGAAGGGATAGCAGGTAGGAACTAAAAGAGACTTGGTAATCATGACACATCATCCTACCCACTGACAAAATCGACTGGCTTTACCTAGGCGGGTGGGTCACCTTGCTTAACCCGGAACAGGAACACAAAAATTATGTGTGTTCCATAAATATCTGCTGTTAAATGGCTTCCTGCCAGGCTCTTATAGTGTCTTAAAAAATTAATGGTGCTTCTGTGTTTATTCTGAAAGTTATTAAATAATAATTCTAAATTATTAGTGCAATTGTGCTCATATTAAAAAGAAGTAATTTTATTGAGATTTGATAAAAAAGTGATTTATCTCACTTTAATAGTACAGCAGCACATGTACCTGCAATGTGTATTCTCATTATTAAAGACTCTTAGTACAAATATTTAAATACCTCATAATTGGAGACTTGACATTTATTAGAATGTAGGTTTAGGCAGGGCTTAATAATGCTTTTAATATAACTTGACAGCATTAAAAAATGTGCATTAATTCCATTACTGGAATGCCTTAAAGGAAAATCAGAGAGATGCAACTGGGATTTGTACTTTTCTTCCATCTTCTTCTGAGTCTCAACTGAACTGTGCTGTGGTTAGCATTTGCTCAAGTATTTGGAACAAAAAAAAAGATATTGAATCTTAATTTTTTTTTCCCCCCTCACCAATGCAGGGAAAACACATATGACTTCATTTAGATAGAAGTGATTTCTGTAAGTATTCATGACCTGTTTAGAAATAGTGTTAGTGTTAAATGTGCTTAGGTGGATAGGTAAAAAACACCCTTTGATCAGGAAAAACTCATAGAAGAATCATAGAAGCTGAAGTTTAGGATAAAACACTTCTGCTTATTTTTCTGTTTTCCTCTCTTTTTTTCCATTTTATTTTCTCCCTACCTTGTCATGCTGAGGAGGGGAGTGACAGAGCAGCTTGATGGGCACCTGGTGTCCAGGCAAGGTCAACGCACCCAGTGCATCTAGCATTGTTGGGTCACTGTGGCAACGTGTTGTACATATTTTCTTCCCTGGTAGCACTTCTCATCCTTGTCCTCTGCTTCAGTGACAATATCAGGAGATGCAGAGAGCAGGAGAAGGAAGATACGATTGATGTCTCACTGCTGCTTATGTTGCTTATGCGTTGAACCAACCCTGATTATTAGTTTTTAAAGAGGCTTTGGCTCGGTTACCTGAAGTACTTTAGCAACTTCTTTTCAGTTGTCACCTACCTTTGCAATTTAATGACTAATGCTTGCTCATATAGGCTAGTCCCAAACTGAAACACAGAAAAAAACACATCAGGGTAGTCATGCTATTTTTTCCCATTTAACTTCAAAGGTGGAGTTCTCTTAGCCTGCTGCTCTTTAGAAGAGTACATATTGACAAACGACACTCTTCTAATGCTTTCTGACAAAAACAGTGCTTTTTGCCAATTTCTGCTGCCAATAATAATGACTGACTGTTAAAGCAAACAACTAATGAATGTCTCCAAGTGACCTTTTAGCAACTACTGTCAACGTTAACTACTCGACAGCGTTTTCACTTACCCGTGGAATTGCCAGTGTTTAATTTGGAGTGTATAAAGGTAAGTGACATAACTGGCAGCTGTACAATTCGGTACTCTGAATGGGATTGCTACTGCACCGGCTTGTCCAGTTCTGCAATTTGTGATGAACACTTGGGGTTATGCAGCAGAAAGCAATATTGAATTGGTGCTTGTTTTGGATAGCGTTTTGGAGAATTACACCTATGAATTGCAGTGAAAACAACAACCTAGAGGATATCTGGACATTTACCATGTAGAAATCAAATATGGCCATTATGAAGTGGTTCATGCTACTCTGAACAAATAGTTTTCGTGTGGAAAATAGAACATTTGGATGCATTCGCCAAACATTTGAAAGTCAGCTGCGTTGTTACAAGCAGGATGAATTCAGATTCCTTCTGGAGTGAATACAGCTGAAATGTAGGAGTCATCTCGTAATTTATGGTAAGTGTTCAACACAGCAGGCAAATAGGGATAACTTCTTTCAAGAGAAAACTTGGACCCAAGAAAATAGCAAGACTCTGGCCACAACTGAAACATCACAGAAGCAGGATACTGAAGAAAAACACTTGTAATGTGCCAGCTTTTGAAGGAGGTCCTAAAGAAAGCATTGAAGCATTTTAGGAAGTTCTTGAAATCTGGACTAATTAAGAGACACAGTATCAGTTATTTAGGTATTTGTGCAACTGATAATCCCTTCAGTTAGTTAATAAAACTGTTAATCTATTGAAAGTTAAGTGTATATACAAGTGCTTTCAGAGTAGAATTAAAGTGATCTCTTATGCCATGTAACATTGTGATATTCAGTTTTAGGATGAAAGCATTCTGATATAGTCAGGGGTAAAAAAAAAAAAAATCATATG
This sequence comes from Ardeotis arabs, assembly GCA_011801015.1. Taxonomy (NCBI): domain Eukaryota; kingdom Metazoa; phylum Chordata; class Aves; order Otidiformes; family Otididae; genus Ardeotis; species Ardeotis arabs. The sequence goes on from JAAGAY010144138.1 coordinate 63,324, forward strand.
TGATTTTAGGCTGACGATAATCTAATTGTCATGTTATATTACAGCTTTTGTACATTTTTCAGTAATACTAATTCTGCTGGTTACATAGAACGTATCATTCATCCTGTTCTAATTAATTTTCCTTTGATAAATTTGTATAGGAGATGTAAGAGTGTTTCAATTCTCTGCCTGCTAAAAATAACATTACAGTCAGTATTGGTTTAAAGATCAGGATTTTACCTGAATGTGACAGACTTATTAGCAATAAGGAAGTTACAGAACCAGGAGGAGTATTTTCCTCAGTATTAGGTTACATGTTACCAACACCATTCAAAGAGGGGTATAGAGAAGAGATGTTCTGTCTCAGTCACCTGAATAAGCAGGATGACTCTTACCAGTTAACTCTTCCATCGTGTGAGGGAGAATGCCCTGTCAGCCCTTACTACAGGTTGTAGGAAAGCTTTCCATCTTGTGATTCCTTGAGCTGCAGGAGCAGAGGATTGTGGCTATGTGACATAAATTACTTTCCATCTTGTTATTATATTTCATTATAAAGAAATTGTACCTTTCACTTGCAAAATTACTGCTGAGGTCAGTTCTTTAAAGACATGGTGTATTTAAGGCGAATCTCTCACACACGCATAATGCACAATCTGAAATTCCACGCAACAAAAGTAAGACAAATCCTCCTGTACCAAGGAAGACACCTTATACTTTACCACTGGCACAAATGACTGTGTAATTTGAGAGATTTAGTGCAGCCAAAACTCTAGTTCTGTAGTAGGGAAACAGACCTGGAAAGGTCTATAAACTTGAATCCAGTTTTATGTGACTGTACAGAACAGCTGTGGCATGAGTGCTGAGAGTTTGAGTAGAAGTTGAAAGAGCCTTTGATATGTTTGCGTATTTTAACATGGGCTGCTCTGAAAGTTGGCTCTTGAAAGGTGTTTTTTTCACAAAGCCAAGGAATTATGTTGTTGTTTTTGGCAGGGAGAGAAAAATAGAACAGTGCCAGTGGATGGAGGAGGTGGGATCTGCAGTGACAGAACCAGAATTGAGGGACCACCTGTTTCCCAGCTTCCCACCAGCGTACCGGACACAGGTTAGCATCCTGGCTTTTTATCCTTTTAGCTTCACAAGCCATCTGCACTGGATGACGCTTCAGGCCCATAGTATGGGTCTTCACTAATTCACAAAGATATAATAGACCTAAGTTGGTATCCGATGTAGAGCATAGTATAATAGCATTGAATCCTTAAAGGTACTGCTTGGTTTGTGGAAATTGTTCAAATGCTTTTACTGTAGTAATGTAAGGCAGCTATTGAGCATGAAAATTTCATTCTCAAACACAAAAATTATCTGACTTTTAGGCAATTAAAACCCAGTATTTTAAAAGGTAAATTTTAGGTTGGTCCTACTGTTGGACTAATAGAAATTCAAGAGCTTCTCCCCTTTTCTCCCCAGTCCCTGAACAGGAAACTCGAAAACCTTCGATACGATTTCTCTATGCAACATAAAAAGGAAATTGCCAAATAAAATGGCTTTTAGTGTTGTGGTGCACAATATAAGAAAGCATACTGTAAATTAATTATTCTCTGCAGACTACATTATCATGAGGCTGAGATAAGCGTTGACCTTTGCGTTCATTTGCATAAATACAGTGTTGAGAACCGTGCCATCGTGTATTTTTCATCATCATCGTGTCTCTACTGATAGTAAAATGTGTTCACTTAAATTATTTTGTGTGAGTTCTAATTGCAAACTTATTCTTGATATTATTTGTTGGACTAAAGTAGTACTGACAGCAATCTCTTACATCCGTTGGCTTTTGACACTTGAAAGACGATTAAGAGCAGAATTGGATACTGAGAGCACTAGCTGTTGATCATAAAAAGGCCATAGAAACATTGTGTTCTTTTTTTTTTTTTTTTCCTATTAAAAGAGGCTAAAATGAGTTAATTACTGAAGGTAATGCATGCAAAAACCCTCAAAAGCCTGAATACTACCTGTTTGGCTGGTTATGCAAGTATAAATTCAGAGTCATAATTTTCTAAAGATCAGAAAATTCAAAATGGTGACTAGTGTCTATGGGGTTTTTTAGTTAGTCTCAAAAATATTTCTTTAGATAATACTTTGATTTCCAAGTGCCTAGCTCATCAAATGCTTAAATAGAGGAATTCCTGCAAAATAAAAAGTTAACTTTAATTTTCAATTTAAAGCTCTGTTTCTTCTCCAAATCCAAAAAGAGGAGTACAAGTTACACTTGCAGGGTCTGATCTTCTTGTTATCTACATGCGTGACCTTAACAGAGGTGAGAACCCAGTGAAGTTTTTATTCAGTACGTGCAGACAGAATGAAAACAGTTAAGAAATACTGTTTATTAGTAGGATATTTTAAGTACAGATAGTAAAATCGTGTGCTAGACTGGCTTCTTGGCAAATTACTGCAATGGACAGATGGTTTTTTCATTATCTGTTGTACAGAAATACAAGGCTTGGGCAGCGTGTTTTGTATTGATGCTTATTCATCTGAGAGAAAGTAATTTTCAGGCTGCTTGTCCAGAAAACATTCTAAATCTTCCTTTGCATCTGCAGAACATCTGTTTAAACTAGAATTGTCAATGTCAATATTTTATTGCTAGTAAGCTACAGGCTGTCTTAACGTCTTCCCAAAGCCAAAGAAATGAGTATAAAATAGGATGTCAGGGCTGGGATCCAGGCTTTCCTGCCTAGATGCATTCTTCAATTTGTATGCAGCGTAAAATCTTACTCAATACGCTTTCTACTCCTGGTAACATATGGTCTCAACAATTAGCACAGAAAAAAAAACAATTTCTCTTTGTAACAGTTTACAAATAGTGGGGAAAAAGATGTATTTAGTTTAGGTATTTATGTAACCAGTATGTTTGATGGCAAGAAAAATTGTAAACAATAAAAGGCCACGTTATAAATATCTAAGTAGGATGCATGCCTCAGTTAATTACTTCAAAGAGGGAGGCAGAGGATTTCACATCAATAAGATGTACAATTTTTGAAGATATAAATTGCAGTGTCTATTTCAGAGCCTCAGTGTGGAAGCTGCAGTAGATAACAAAGTGCATTTTTTCACAAAAACACTGTAGTCATTTCTGCCCTAGGTTAGATTAAAAATTTTTGTGAAACACTTCCCTGTGCTTGTCGGCCACCCAGGTTCTAGAATAATCTCCATTAATGTAGTTGTTTGTGCATGACCAGTTTTTATCTACACTGAAATATTTCCTCCTATATTCTAGACAAGAGTAAACTTCATTGCTTTTATTTTAACATTTAAGAGAAAACATCCTGGAAGTGCTGGTTTTTTTATTTCTTCCTATAAACTTTACACACTTGTTTATCTTCTGTTCTTTTTTCTCCTTTCAAAACACAGGCTAAGGATAAATTTATTTCCTACCATGTATTAGTAAGACATACCTGATTACACCGCTTACCTTTGATACTCTGTATTTTGCATAAGCGTTGGCATTCAGATCTAATGTGAGGAAGTGAATTATAGGTACTGGTTGCGGTTGTAAAGCTGTTCTGATTGAATGATGAATTCTTTGATGTGGTTTTCACTGTTGACTTCGTTACCTGGAGATGGGAAAGCAGATGAGTACTAAAATAGCTAGTTGGTGCTTCTTTCAGGTGAATAGCGTGCTCTAGCTTGTACGTGCAAGTGCAGGGTCACAAATACAAATGATGCATTTCTAGATTAGTGTTTTGAGTTAACCTCTTGAACAAAGCTCTGAATGCACTTTGAGATGCTCTGTGTTTCATTTAGTCCAGCCTTGATCCCCATACAAAGAATCTCGTTCAAGAATGTACTACTTGGATTCCTTTCTAAAGGAAAAACTCTAGTTTTCACCGATGGTATTTCCTAAGTGCGTAAACTGAGAATTCTGAGAATGCTTGGTGCTGACTGCCACAGCTGGTGAAAGCTTCTTGAACCCGCTTCACCTCAAGCCCACTGTTGTTCTGTGGTTACTCTAGAGAGGTGATTTTTTTTCATTTCACAAAAAGGATGATTTCCCTTTTTCAGTTGCAGATGCTACATAAATTTTAAACTGATGCACAGCTGCTATCTTTACTCTTAAAGAACAAGGCAAGGTTTGTCACCTTCCCATGAAAATTCTAGGATCATCTTACAGACAGATTAATTAAATGTCAAGAATAGCACTAGGTATAGTTGGATAATTAGAAAGAAATCTGTAATGTATTTTATCTTTTACATGTATTAATTTAGATTTGATATTTATCTCTTTGAGGTAGGATTGAACATACTGTGAAGAAAAGGGGAAAACAAACCAACCATTCCTTTGGTTCCTCTCTACTTTCCAATTTGTGAATCTGTAGTAGGAAAAATAATGAGAAATCATTAGAACAAGAGGATCGGTCAATCTGCTGAAAGTTTAGGATTGATAACTTTTGGATATTGTCAAAATTGTAAATGCCAGCTGTAGATGTTTATATAAACTAGATCAGGTAGGGTGTTTTCATTTTGGGAAGGTTTGACATAATTCTGCCTTGACACTGAATTTCAATGGATGTTGCTGTTGAGAAAAAAAATGGTTGCTATTCTAATCTGAGCTTTTCTGTCTATTGATTAAAATAATCTCTTCTACTTATCTTGGTTGAAAATAGACTTTTAGTTTGTTTATGGCTGTTTTTCCTATGCTAAGGGTTTAGTTATTTACGTGTTCCCTTTACAAAGAATGTTGCCTTCCACATCTTAATTTGATCAAGGATCAGCTTGTAAGCATGTAGAATAAAACCATTCAACCACATACGCTTTACATCTGAGTAGAAAACAACCTTTTTCTAGGGAATATTTTCAAAATTCTAGGTAATATTTTGCAAAATTTCTAATAGAAGAAAAAAACAGTAGCACAAAGCAGATGAATAGATGAGCGTTGTGCTATATTACTTCACTGAAAACATGCATTAAGTTTCATTTCCAATACTATATCCTATGAAAATAAGTCTGTCTTTTTAGACACAAAATGATATTAATTTATAGTAGTTGAAATAGTGTAATGTGTTATGCACAGTATGTACCTCTGGTTTCATTAATCCTTAGAAAAACAAGTATTAAAAAGGACAGAAATGAACATTTTGTGCTATTTGCAAAAATGTACCATTATTGTAGTATTTTGCTCATTCTCTTAACTGCAGTATGACCAGGGATATAGACTTTCAGCATTTAAACAGAATTTTCATGGAGGAAATTTTAGTTAGGAACTATTGGAGAATGTACACTTTTTTCTTGGTTTATAGTCAACAATGTGTAAATACATTCTGGTATTAATTGCAGTATTAGTGGGATGATTAACAGGTTAGAGTTATTGGTTAGTTTCAACCAACTAGTTGTTGAAAGCCTTCCAAAGTTTATGGGTTTTTTTAAATCCAGCCACGCTCTGGGGACAAGCCTATCAGCTGTGTGTCACAGAAGTGCTTCCTAAACCCTTTAGTTGCCACTTCTTTATACGAAACCAAAAATGACTCTTGCGGCTTGACAGCAGAGAGCTAATACGTACTAAAATAATCTTACATTATCCCAGATTTTGGTGTAACTGTATTTAAACCTGAAGGAGCAGCTTGACATCCATCCCCACTACACTTCTGGCTGTCCCCTCCAGCCTTCCTGCCGACTAGTAGTAGCGTGGATCTGATTGATACCAAGGTATTTGTAACTTGATCAGTCTCCTGATCAGATATCAAAGGCTACAATATATAACTGTATTTCTACAAAGGTTAAGTTTTATAGTCTAAAATCAGCATTTAAAGAGAATTTGAATATGATTTTGATTTAATGTTACTTTTGTTAAGGTCCAAGTCCTATGGAAGGACAGCAGATTTGAATTCCCATAGCTAACAGCATGCTTTCATTTGCCATTTAAGGAATTAAAAAAAAAAAAAATCTTGTGGAATGACAGCCTGTTGTACAATGAAAATTTAAGTTATGCTCTGACCAGAGGCACTATCAAGTATTTTATTTTTTCTGTGGGATGTGTGAAAGTTCCTTAAAAAGCTATGTCTATCCATGGATTACAGCATGAGGAGATGAAATTTGTAGTTGCCGTTATGTGATTTAATACTGCTTTAAATGTTGTGATCCTCCAAAAAGTATGTTGCAGAACTCATCATAAGCTGAACATTAGAGAGACTTCCTAAATGAAGGTGGTAGTTACCCAGCAATTTCCTTCTGTGTTAATTGGAATAAACAGCTCATCAAGCCAACCTGAAATTTTAAGGTAATGACATTGCTCCTTATGGATGTTTTCTCAGCATGATGTGTATAGCCGTGTGGTTATTAGTACAGCAGGTAATGGAGTTTTCTTGACACTTACTCCAGCTATTTGCTCTGCTGGAATTTTACAGATACATATTAATGCCAATCGCTATACCACCATGAGAATGTCCTTGACAAATTAGCCTGCTGAGCCTCCGTATAGAAAGAAGTCTATAAACTGATTTCATCTTAGTCTGTAGTCTTAAATTTCATGTTGTTTGCACCACATTGTTCTGGAACATAAGGATCTTAAGACAATGTTGGATCAATTGAAAATTATTTTTTTTATAATGCAAGTATTTTTGTATCTGCCTTGTGTCATTTCATTGCTTTAATTCATTTGTGAATATCATAATCCAGTTTTTATGGCAGTAGATTGGTTTTTTGTGTTGTTTTTTTTTTTCTCCTGTTGTAACATATGTTTTGGTTTGTCAAAACAAATTTTGTTTGCTGTGGAGAAAATAGTATAGTGAGATTGCTCTTCTAGACAAATGCAAATGTTAACTAATGTTACTAGCTTTCTTTCATATACATACTTAAATACCTGTATGATTTGACTTCTGATGTGTCATGTATCAAGTACATACACATAGTCAAGAAGACTCAAAAATACTTCAAGATCATAATAACATAATAGCATATAGTTAAATGAACTAATTATTTCTAAGATGAGGAGATGCTGATTATTTCTAAAAAGAGTAATATTACACCAGTCAAATGTAAAGATCTTAAATGTAACTAGGGATCTTAGATTTCTAGCACTGCATTTAAGTTGGTAGAGTCTGTCTTGGGACTTCCAAAAGGAATTTTTTTTTTTAATGGTCATTAGCTCTCATTTTAGATCTACCTTAACTTAAACTAAATGTAAGCAAACATTTTTTCTTACTTTCCCTTTCTGGTTCTTAAAATTTATCTGCAAATTGGTATGACTCAAGGTACTGCTTCCATTTAAGTAGCATTTCATTGTTTTCTAAACATTTGGATGTAAGTTTATATTTGTTTTGATTTCATTTATTGATTCTTTATTCATAGCCATGGAAGTCCAAAGATTTAATCACAGCTTTGAACCTGTGACAAAATTATGTTCTGCCTTTTGAAATTCAGTTTCATCAAGTAGATTTCAAAAAAGTAAGCCATCTTTGTTGAAGATTGCTTTTTTGAAGCCTCTATTTGAGTGGTGATTTTTAGCGGTTAGTAGAAAGAGCCACTTGAAGACTTTTTAAAAAAAAAAAAAAATTAAAACCTTAAATCAATCTATGTGTAATTAAATGGAAGACTGTGTTGTTCAGCTGGATGCATCTGTAGCTATTTCCTTGCTATGGCACCTTTTAGCTTACGAAATGTTACATTAAAATGTCGCCCACTTTCATTTTTCCTTTAGGAAGTTTGATTCTGTGTTTCTCTAACCTTTCTTTAGTCCAGTTCAGCAAGGTACTTGAGTGAACTATGGGTCACGAAGGTGAGTGGGACTGGCAAATAATAAAGTGCCCTCTTGATTCAGAATCTTTGGTCTGATCTTGCGATATGTGGAGCCAGGTTAATAACTGCCTAGTGAAAACATGTTGCAAGAAAAAGAATTGGCTTCCACCCATCTGTTCCATGTATTTTTCTTATTGAAAGGAGAGAAGTAACATCTTGCATTGAGAACCACTCTTTCTGGTGAAATGTGAGCAAAATGACTCCACTGAGCAGAGCGTTAGTCATAGTTTTGCCTAGTTGCAAAATTGGCAAAGGGTTAAAATGCACCTGTTTTGCTTTATTAGCCCAACTTTTTTGACAGTGTAGTGTACGCTAGTTAGTGCAAGGAAAGGTGATCAGCTGGAGAACGTAAAAAAAAAAAAAAAAAGAAAACCAAGAAAAAAAGGAAAGTGCTTAATTTCAGCAAGTATTTTTTTTAAACAGCCAGAATGCGAAGACTGGAAATGTTCTAACATTTGCTATCCTGTAGTGGAATATTGTCATCTTAAATGCACAACAATGAATTCCATGCAGAATTGTCGCAAATTTGTTGATCTTCACAACGCCCAATTCTTTTTATGATTATCATTAAATGTTTATTGTTGGTGGTTACAGTTTATTGTTAATGATCATTACTTTTTATCTTTCTATAGAAAAACAGCTACAGTTATTTAGTTTATTCTACATCTGTGGTCAGTAGTAATAAAATTTGAACATATCCATTAAATTGAACATATGGGAAAAAATCTACACTTGCTTTTTTACGGTAGCAGGAAGGACAACTGTTTTTAGACATGAATTACTGTTATTTAGTTTGAATTGTAAGTATCTCTGAGCTTTCATAATATGAAGTGATAAAACCTTTGTTTACATCAGTAGTTTCTCTTCTGATGATTTAGGAAAAAAAATAATAGAATAGGCACAACTAGAGCATTTCTGTTTGTAATTATTCTTTCTCTAGCAAAGCTTGTGTTAATGGACAGTCTGAAAAATGTCTATATTATTTCTCACATCAGAAATAGAAAAAGAAGACAGCTTTTAGTTCAGTGAAGTTTTCTGCAACATGGCTATCCATCTGTCAAGAGGTTATGTTGGTAGGTGAAGCATTTTTGGTAGGAAAGCATACATATGTATTCTGGATGGTATGTACAACTGCAAAGGGAGCAGGAAGGAGGAAGGCCACATCCCTATGGACAGTCTTCGATAGATTTACCGTTACAGTGCAAGTAGGGAACAAGGTTCAGGCCCAGCGATTGTCAAGGAATTTACTCTTAAAGGAACTTCTGTTGGAAATTGTATTTGTGATATTCTTGTTACACATTTCTTACGAGGAAGCAAGAAATCCACCAATTCATGGCTTTTCTGATTCATGACACTTTAGCAAAAACATGGCTATAAATAAAATTCCTATCTAGTATTCACTGGCAATGTCTGTAGAAGTATTTATTTTTCACTAAGCTAAAACTACTCAAATGAATTTGAGTTTATTTAAATTCTTTCAGTCTTCCCTAAAGCTTTGGGTTTTAATTTAGAAAAATGAAAAATCATTGATTTACTTAAAATTTTTGATTTCTTAATCTGGCAGTCTAAACTTGTCTTAAAGTACTTTTTGAAAGAGTAAACCATGAGGAAGTTAGTCATTTAACTGAAAATGAAATTGAGGTTCTAGAAGCAGTAAGGAAAAAAGCCGCTTAATTATTAACACTTTTCTCAGAAATTTCAGAGAGCAAATTTGTTATTCTGACACTACAAGAGTGTTTTCTTGGGATGTTCAGATAAATGTAATTACCTTATGAGCTTAGGTGCTAAGGCAGTTTGAAGTTACTTATTCCCATATTTTACTTCAAATCTTTTGTAGCCGGATAAAATTCATATGAGTCATCACTGATAACTACACTGCAGTTAACAAATTGTTTAAAATGCCCTTAAAAGTTTCTTCAACAGAGGAGGAATCAAGTAATTGAAAGAGCTGATTTTGTACTTGTTTTTCTTTTGTTCTTAATTTTTTTTTTTAAGGCTATTATTCTGTTTGTGTAGATACTAGGATTAAATGTATACATGTGTAAACTAGGATTAAATGAGTTCTGCAAGATACTGCAAAAAAAAAAATTGAAGACTTTTTTGAGTTAAGAAAGAAATGTTTTTATCGGGAGAATTGTTTTCTGCAGACATGTATAGAAAATAGTTAATGTCTCAAATTCACTTCCTCAGCTCTGTAGCTTTAACACCCAAATCTGACTGTTATGTTGAAAAATGCTAGAATGTAGGGTTTTGTCTTCTACGAGAAAGAGTTCAGAGCAGGAGATTTTAACTTTGGTGCTTTATGACATAATGCATCATACAGAATCCGTGTCAGTTAAAATAATACGAGAATTGTAAAAGTGTAATAAAGTAAAAAATAAGGTTTCTTAATATATAAGAAATTGAGTCATTACATTGGGAAAGGGGCAAGCCTGAGGCAGGATGTATTCTGAAGCAGTTTTTCTGTCTTTACAAATCTTCTTCACTCAACTGTTGTTCCTAGAAAAAGGAGCTTTTATTGTTTCTTGCAGCAGTTGTTAACAATATGACAAATTACTCATTCCTTAGGAATAATGCTCTTAGGTTTTCCATTACACAAACAGTAGTTTTCTGTTTCATTTCTAAAATATAAATGTGAATACTTGAAGACACAACATAGAGAATGGAAGAGGGGGAAAAGAATATCATTTTAGCAGAAGATTTTAGCTACAAAACTCCTTGAGGAATTTTTTTGTTTCATAAAAATATCAACGGAGTATAGTGGTGCTGCAGGATAAGGACAGGTAAAAGCCATCTTCTCTCCGCAGGGATAAGTGCATCTGTATGCACGATGGACTCCAGGCTGTGTCTGACAGACACGGGTGCAGTAAGTCTGGTCAGGAATTTACTGGTAGAAAGACCCCTTATATCAATGGAAAACAATGCAATCTAGATGCTGAACTTGTTACGGTGATGTGGAATCTGGACCAAAGATAGTACTGATGGTTTTGAAACTAGTAGTCATAAAAATTGTATAAGTTGGGGTTGCGTTTATTTCTAAAGATAATCTAGTGGAAAGTTAGAATGGAAGGATTTTAAAGCACCATATGTCTCATAAGAGCTTTCTGATGTTTCCGTTTTAATCAATATCTGTTTCTGTTAATGAGCTTAGTTGTGAGGAAGAACATCTCCATGTCCTCACACACTTCAGAATGAACCAGTGGCTCTGCACAAGCAAAAAGTGTGGGGTCAGCCTCTGAGATCTCTGTTTTATTTTTGTATAGCAGCACATGTTCATTGTATCTGTGTTTCTGACTCGAAGTAACATTTTTTATGCACATCTCAAAGCAGGGAGTGTGACAGTTTTTTGCCTTTGTTTGGCTATTTCAAAAGAATGATTAAAAATGAATGGTCCCAAAGGCAGATTTTAGAGCCTTTCCTTTTGCATTTTTAATGTTTCAATATGAATGAAAAGCTACTCCTAAATAAACACGAGGTCACATTATCTGCAAGGAAAAAGTTCCTGATGTAGTCCTTCCAACCTCTGCGCGGAAAGGGAGAGTCAAGCTTTATACTTGTTTGTCCTCCCCAGTCCCTATCAGGGGATATAGCCTGGTCCTTTTGGTTGTCTGTGGTTCTCTGTCAGTGATGGTATTTCATCATGTTCTCTTCTGTGCTTTTTTAAACTGGCTCCCTCTTGGGTATCATGTATCAGAAGGGTCTTATCTGCTCTTCCTGAGGACTTTAGTGGCTTAGCTCTAGTTTAATTGTCGTTAAAATGTTGAGTCCATCTCGAGTGGACCCCTGATACCAGCCTTCATCATTCACTTATTAATTGTTGAAAAAAAAAAAAAAAAATTGTGCTGTTTCCACCATAACCTTTCTAAACATCTGCAAACTGATTTAATGACCATCTTTCAGATCCTTTCCTGGAACTCTTCTCTGACGTTCTCTCCAAAAGAATCTGTCCCAGTGCTCAGATGGCTGATACTTTGAATCTGCATCCTATCATTGTGACCACTGCTGTCCTATTGTTTCCTTGTGCTTTCTAATGCGTATTTATTTCTTTGCTTTAATTTCAGATTGCAATCTCTGCAGTAGGAATACTTTTTTTTGTGCGCATTTTTACAGCGCAGAGTCCAGTTAGATACTGGGGCTAGACTAAAGCAATCCCCATGGTAAAACAAAACGGGTAAACTGAACAACTTTGTTATAGCTGTGTTGGGGGGACTATTAGGGATATAGCGGCAGCAACACTGGAGACCTACCTTTGAGATTTATTTGTATGGTTGTGAAAATTTTGTGTTCTTCAGCCCAAATACTGTGTTACAGAACTGTTGGTGCTCATGCCCTGCTGTTTAAATATCACGGAATTAGTTCAGAATGTTTCTTAAGACAAAGGAAAAATTCCTAATACAATGTTATAAAGTGGTTGTGCCACTGTTGCATATAGTTTGGGAGTCAAATCCTACAAACATCGTATAAGTGAAGATAAGTCTTTCCATGCAGTAGGCAAAACGGACTTCTTGGGAGTGGGTAGAAATCTTCCTGAGATCTAAGGGCTCTTCAAGATCTTCCTGAGAGCTGCGCGGTTGCTCTGCATTTGTACTGCTGCGTATTTCTCCTTGTTTCCAAACTCATGGGTTGTGACTTGTTACTCAAGGTGTTTCTGATTGTTGTGCTTTGAGTTTGATGACTCAATGTAGTAACTGTAGGACTTCATATGTTAGCTCTAGGTTTAGGCAACTGGAGCATGTTGTTAGGATGTGATTCCTTCCGTGTAAATTCTGATTACGGTTAATGTGATATAAGCTGTACTGCTGTCCTTTCTAAGTCATGAGCTGTGCAGCAAAGAGTATTAAAAAAACATCATTTGATCCTGGCTGTTGGGTCTTTGGAGAGAACAAATAACTGAGGGTTAAAGGAAAAAGTGTACTGTAGTAATTTGGCAGGATAATCTATAACAAAAGGATTAAGTAAGTATCCCTGGCGAAAGAGAAGCAACTGAATGCATCTGTTGAAGTGAAAGATAGAGGAGATTTTAATGTAATTTTATTCATTGGGACTTAAAAAGTCGGTACTCAAGTTTTAACATAAAATGTAGCGTGACTGGCAAGTGATACTACTTGGGTAAAAAGAACAGGTAAAAAATGCATTGGTTCTATTTCTCATCCATTACTGCTTGCTTTTAGCTTGGTAATTGCAAGAAACTTTGGACTTGATCATCTTCATCTCAGGCTAAATGCAGTAGGCAACCAAACTGCCTGGGTTTCTGAAGTGTCTGAGCTTTTCTGTATGTCTGTGTTTGCAATCCACTCTTGCCTGCAGAGAGAGATTTCTTAAAACTCTCAGTAAAACAACACTAAAAAAAAAAAACCAAACCCCTGTATACTGCAAAATGGTAAACGCTTCTAAATGGAAAGAATGGCTATGAATAGACAGTGAGGCAAGAACCTGCACATCAAAGTATTCAGACTGGTTTAAAATATTTGCTATTCCAATGTGTTGATAATACAGCATGAAGCAGAGTTATGTTTCAGCGGACAAAGCGTGTGGCTGTGCTGGCAGATGGGAAATTCATCAAGGGGCTAACTCGGCCGTTATCCTCTGATCTTCAAATAATCTCCCAAATTAAAAATATCTGGAATATGTTGATAACTGCTTTGTATTTTAAACAGTATTCTGATTATTTGCTGTCAACTAATGATGACTTTGAAGTCACTTGAGGCATGGCAGAGCTAATTATTTAATTGGGCCACAAAAGTGCGACACAGGAAGGGGTTGTTGAAATATAGGGATTTTTTTTTCTCCATCCATCTTTAAATATGTGTTACAGAAGTGCATCGTAGCCCCTGTAAGCTATAATGCAAGGGATTCCTTGATTTGCTTCTAACTACTGCATTTTAAATTTACTCTTGTGAGTGAATGTAGGTTTTAGTCTCTATTAGAGTTTTGTAACTGTATATATTTTACAGAATGACAGCATTGTCACTGCAGTGTGGTGCAAGAAAGTTACTGTGAGTACTCCTTCAAGTTTGTAAATGAACATTCTTAGTCTGAGTGCGTATGCTTGTTATCTGTAAATAACAACTTGATTTCATAAGCTTTGCTAATTTAATCAAGAAATAGATTTTACCCTGTAATTTATGTGTCCTTTTAACATTGAAGAAATTCATTTTTAAAATATGAGAACTTTAAAACAAATCACTTCTGTGCAACGTACGGAAGAAAATGAGTTAAGGGATCTTTGCCACAGGATTTGTGGCAGCTAATTCTGAGAGTTATTTTTATGTTGTGAGCTATTTAGAAGCAGTCCACAGTCTTGAATGTGTCACAGGGCTCAGGTATCCATCATAAAATCTCCAACTGTGTGTAACTACTGTCAGCCTCGTGTCTACCTCTGTTAAATCAATACCTGAGGGTCACTCACATTGTCAAGGAGATTCCCCATCCCACCCCTTGGCTGGGAGGCTGTACAAACATCCATAATGCAGCTCATCAGAACATCTCTAGACCACCAATGATGATTAATATTAATTTCATTATATACTGTAAAATAATGCCTTTAAGCCCTTGTTCCACAGATCCTTGCTCTCTTTGGTATGCTGTTCTGCCCTCTATTTTCTCTGCTTTACCTCTACTGGGCTAAAAGGCAGAGCCATAAAGGAGGAGCCTTTGGGACCCCTGTGACAGCTAACACAGACAAGATAGTCTGCCTTCACTGGATCAGATCCAATAAATGTTGTGAGTGCTAGATTGTAATGATCAAGAGACTTGGGATTTTCTGTGTGACATTGTGAATTGCTGAGACAATGGATTGATTTTCCAGTACCTAAAAGGGCCTACAGCAAAGATGGGGAGAAACTGTTCAGTAGGGCCTGTTGTGACAGGACTAGGGGTAATGGTTTCAAAATAGAGGGAGGTAGATTTAGGTTAGATATTAGGAATTTTTTTTTTTTTACACTGAGTGTGGTGGAGCACTGGCATAAGCTGCCCAGAGAGGTGGTGGATGCCCCATCCCTGGAAACATTCAAGGCCAGGTTGGATGAGGCTCTGAGCAACCTGATCTGGTTGGAGATGTCCTTTCTCCTTGCCGGGGGGTTGAACTAGATGACATTTGAAGGTCCCTTCCAACCCTAACCATTCTACGATTCTATGGTTTTGTTGTTCGAGTTTTCCTCTGAATTTTACCTAGACGTATTTGAGTGTGGAGAGAAGTCACGTAAAAGTAAAATCATTATGAGCAATTATGAACACTGAGGCAATCTGCATAGCGTGCAGAAGATTATGGTAATGTAGTTGGGATTTGATTTGCACAACCCACTGAAATACAAGGGTTAATTGTCTGTGGAGCTGTGGCATGTGGGTTAATTTGAACAGATTAGATTACCATGATTAGCGGTGTCTGGGGAACAGTGTAAAATGATTCCCCATTTAAACTGGTTTGCTGCTGCTAGAATGAAAACAACCTGTGCAGAAAAATCAAATGATCATTGCTGAGGAAAGAGAATATGACTTTAAAGTTGGGGGGGGGGGAGGTGGGTGGGTTTTCTATGTGTCTCATTCAACCCAACTAAAATAATTTGCAAATTTCTTCTGAACCCAGAAGATCTATCTGAAAAATAACCCTGAGGTGTTGCAAAGAGCTGGACTGTCTAATATCACTTTTTTGAATGAGGGGTTTAAAATGTTGAAGATATTTTATTTTTCTAATAAATGTGCCAAAATTATATGGACATAATTTAAAATAAACAATAATAACAACACTTACTTGGAGTAGAAAATGATGGACAGATCAGACAAATTATTTTGTGTTATTTAGAAAGTAATACTTGGATATTACGATTCGATAAACTCTTGGAACATGTAACACTTAATTGCTTTACATGTATCTTACTGTTAATGTTATTATATAAATTAGTTGCTAATCATTAAACTGTATATAATGCCTTACTATTTATTAGTGCAATTTCTTAAAATAATTGCTCTAGAAATTGTTTTCCATTTTAGATTTAAAATTGCTCTTAGTAAAATATATTTATTAAAATTTGGGCTATGTATATCTTAATTAGTAGTCCCCAGTGATATTAATTATCAGTCAGGATTCACTTAACATTCAACAAATAACCTAATAAGTCTTTAGTGTGTAACCAGTTGTCTGATACTGAGAGGAAGGCATTGGGAAATAGGCTGCATGTGTCTGGTACTTCGTTACACCCCACAGTGATACGAGTCAACTTAGGTCAGCGTTTGATTCTAAACATGTGTATAAAATAATCAAGCACTGGACTCTCTCCATTCTTTAACGTGCTTTTCTGTTGTGTGGCTTCACACTGAGGCAGCCTGAGAGGTTATCAGTTATCCCAAAGTAATTTGAGGTGTTTTGGTGAAGATATATACTGATTTTTTTTTTTTTTTTTTCCTACTACTTTAAGTGGTTCATTTTGTTTCTTAAACATAGACGAAGTTACTCGGTGGTAAACAGCTTACTATTCTAACAAAATCCTGTGTGAATAAATTATAGTTATTAATATGGTATATGTCAAAACCTTGTCATTCAAATAATAAAAGAAGTGTTTGTCTCCCCCTGCCGCTGCTGATGTTATGAGTTGGAGATACAAGGTTCAGACATAAAGTAATACTTCAAACCATTTTTTTAATCAGTCTAAATATGCTGAAATAGCAAAAGATTATATAAAAAGACTTTCCTAAGGTATTTCTTACTAAAATAGGTTGTGTTTTGTTTGTTCTTGACACTATTTTCGGTAATTCTGAGCTGCTAAGAGATGCTCAAGACAATTAAATATTTATACTTCCCAAACTGAATTTTTAAAGAGTATTACAGTAATTAAGTTTGCTTTGGTTTTATGGCTTGTCTTACAGATCAGATAAATCTTTTTTTCATTGAGGGGAAAATTGTGTATTTATGTGTTTATGAAGACTGTGACTTGCTGAAAAAGCAACAGACAACCTGAGCATAACATTTTGTGTTCTTCCATATTTATATTTTTAAGTCCTAATACTTGTAATAATTTCCATTTTGTTTTCTATTAGCCCTGAAATTGGAAACTATTTAAAACTTAACAAACACCCAGATTTTTTTTCCCTGCTCTTCGAATAGCAACAGAAGTATGGCTATGATGCTTTGGAATACAAATGAAGTACAACCTCTGCTTTTCGGCAGGTACTCAGCTGGAACTTCTGCCAGTGGAAAACCATAAGAAGTGAAACACTGAGCTGCTGACTCCACTGCTTTTGGCTACAGACTGCTGCTTTTATGAGTTGGTTTTTTTTTTCCTTCTGGCTTTTTTTGTGGTTTCTAAGGACTTCATGGAAAAGGTAGTACTTGTCCTTTTGCCTTGGAGGTCCAGCAGGTCAACTGGAGCAGGAGGAGCAACCTGGAAAGCTGGTCACTGTGTGTATGCAGGTTCATAATGGATTGTTTATACAGCGATTCAGACATAGCCAGGGTGTTACATTACCCTACGTGTGCAGTGCCCAGTCAATCTTCCGGAAGTCACAAGCAGAAATACGGAAGTCTCAGGAGCTATGGAAGCCAAACTGTTAAAATGGATAGAGGTAAGATTAGGATTTGCCATGTGTTTGGTGATCGGCAGTGGTCCTGAACAGCTACAGTACAAATTTGCTTTATTTACTTACACTAATAATTTTCATTTTCTACATTAGTGTTATGCTTTGTTTCCAGGGGAGAGGAGGGAGCCTGTTGTAAGTCCCTGCATTAGCTGCTGGTAATTACCAGTCAGGGTGCTATATTTTGGATCAAAATTGATTATTTCGGCATGTTGTTATCAGCTGACTCCCTTCAGGCAACCCTTTCCTTTTCCTCTCTCACTTTGTCACCATCTTCACGTAGGATCATATAAAGGGGAAGAAAAAAAAACCAAAAAACAACCCTGAACTTTTACAAGGTTAGGTAAGGAACTTTCCTCCTAGGAACTTTTTATGCTGGAGGAAATTATTATAATCCAACATACTTGCTTTTCTGCCCTCCACCACTGCTTCAATGTTACTATTAGATTTTAATTTTTTTTTTAAACAGAATATCAGTATGTTTCCCCCATTGTTTAGAAATAGTCCTCTTGAGAATTTTTTTTGTCTTTATTTTTTTAACTGGCACACACTCTTCTTTTGGATATTCATGTGAAGATACTGAAAACCGTTTTAGATGCCTGAACGCTGAAAAGTAGAGACTCCTTACTTAGTAGTCTACCTGGTAAATTTGTCTGTTCGTTGCTCCTAATAGGAGTTACCTGTTGTTCAGTCACAGTTGTTGGCTGCCAAAATTATTATGAAGTCGTGGGGATTTATAGATTCAGATACAAACAACTTCCAAAACTAGCTGAATTCTCAGAGACGACTGTTTTTTTCATCTGTATTCCCACAGTAACTACAGAGAAAGCAGAAAAAACCATCGATATTTGGGCAGAATTGTTTGGCAGTAGAGCATTGTTCAACATTTCATGGGATGCTGTCAGCGTTTGAAGTACGTTATGTAAACACATTCTATAATGTAATGAGGAAGTTATACAAACATTTTATTTCAGTTTGGGGCTGAACTTCTGTATTGTATTCATGTCCATTTTGGTCTATCGTGCAGGTTATGGAAGTTCTCCAAGTTCATTAAAATATTTTTCCTATTATTTTTTTTCTTTCTCTTTAGAAGTGGGGGGAACAAAACAACCGACCAACCAAAACCCAACCACTTTTTGCTTGTAATTGCTAACCACCAAATGAAATACAGAAATTAAAAGGGCGTATGCCCTGATCTTTCAGAACAGCAGATTTATTATGCTGTACTGTAACATGGGAGCATGTAGTACCTTGTAGTAAGATTGTTTCTAAAAAATATTTAGCAAAGTAGAAGGGATGTCTTTTGTATTACTTATAATGCTATAAAATCACATTCTCTATTTTTATTTTTAATTTATTCACATACTTATAATAGAAATAGTGTGATAAATAGTAAATTTGTGAGACTGCCTCTGAGCAAAGCGTACTCAGGTTCATTCTCCTCAAATTTTCTTAGGTATGTTACTGTACCTGCTGATTCACAAAATCCAGTCACTTGCAACGTAATCCTGATTTATTAGTGTTAATTAATGATGAGATTCTATACAGAATGAGAAGATTGTACCTACCTTCCCTATAAATTACCTTGTTAAGTGTCTTGTTAGGGAAGATGTTACATAATTGTTTATTTCATTGACATTATTAACACTTCTAACATTCACTTCTTTGAGTTATAACACCTGTAGTGAGAAGCTCATAAAAATAGGAATTTTAAAGCTGGAGCTCAGTCATTTATAGCTTGATATTTCACCTTGTGATTTATACCTATGCAAAATGAGTGTGAAACTACTACCCTGTCAGAAGGACAGGATTTTCGTACACTCTTTGCAGAGGCAGGAATCACCGTGGCAATAAAGATCAAGACCAGAGGGGCAAATTCATCGTCATGAAACCGCATTAACCTCAATTTGGTTTTAGAATGGGAACGTTCTTTGGACCAACACTAAGGAATGTTCTTTGGACCAACACTAAATTGCCACTTCACTGACATCAGCTAAAACAAACTTCTTGAGCGGTCCTAGAGTGGTAGCTCTAAAAGGTACTGAGATGGTAAAGATCATGACTAATTTGCTTTTCCAGCCAGCTTTTCATATATTTCCCCTGCAAATCAATTAATGTATCATAGAGCTCAATTACCTGTCCACAAAATGGAAACGATCCTTCCAATAAATCAAATAATTGTTGCTCAGAACTGTGAAATTACGGTAACGAGAACCCTAATGATACAGTGGATAAACACTGTTGTAAGGATACTCTCTCAGCTCTCTTAGGGTATTTTAAATTTGCAGCGAGTCTCAGTAAAGATGATAAAGTGCTGATGTATGTAAAAATAACAGGGTTTGGAGGAGAAATTAGCCTTGCAGTACTCTTCCTTTCAGACTCAACGTTACCAACTACCACATGTGGTAGTGAAAACGTTGGTTCCTATTTGTTAAACCAAACTGCAATCATTCAAATATACTGCCAAGTATTAAGTAATTACTGTAAGTCAGTTCCTTTAGGAACTCTTCCTAATGAAGAAACCTGTTCCAAATCTCTTAAGTTGTCTTCTATAAAACCAAAGAGTCTCCATTTCAGTTTCTCTAGAAATTTTTTCTTTTTGATTTCTTTATACTCTGAAGGATGAATCAAGCAGCTGTAGTGGTGCCATCAGCCAGGCAAAATTTAATCATTTAAATATTCTTAATTGGGGTTCTAATTTAATAGGTTTGCAGCACAGTGAAGATTAGATGTTTGTAGGTAGTGTGGAGGAAGGGAGAAATAATTAGGCTCTAAAAACTGATATCACAGTAAGCTTTTCTGTCAGTGATGGCTTCAGGGACTAATTTAAATCCAAAAAAATGTTAAAAGGAAATCACTACACAAACAGAAGTTCAGACTGAATGAAACCAGAAATAGGGGATATGGCAAATTCCCTGATCAAAGGAAAGGGGGAAAGGTGAAGTTAATTTGGTGGGGCTCTGAATTCTCATTTCAGAAATACTATTCATTCTTTAAATATAGAAAAAAAGGTTGAGATTTTATTTTTCTGTGGTTGTTTTTGTTTTACAAGAATATCTTGAAATATGTAATAGTAAAATCTTGTCATAAAAAGATGCAATTAGATTTTTAAAAATACTCAAAAGTATATTACTTCTGTGCATAGTAATTGTAATCTGCTGCGTTCCATGAAGAAACATGGTTGTCAGAGTGTTTTCTTGTGTGACTTGTACCTTTGTTAAGATGCAAGAGACTTTCTCATTTTAATTTAGCACTGTTTTAAAAAGCAATTGCTACCCTTTTTTGTTTGAATAAGATAGGCAATCGTCTTCATATCTAATTAAAAACCCCCCAAAGGGTAGGCAGGTATCCCATGGGATAAAACCTCTTGATGTTCAACGGAGTCCTGCACCTGG
Source organism: Ardeotis arabs (assembly GCA_011801015.1). NCBI lineage: Eukaryota > Metazoa > Chordata > Aves > Otidiformes > Otididae > Ardeotis > Ardeotis arabs. The sequence goes on from JAAGAY010144138.1 coordinate 84,053, forward strand.
GAAGTAACAACCCCAGGCACCAGTACATACTGGTGGGGGGACACAGCTGTCTGGAAAGCAGCTTTGCAGAAAAGGACCTGGGAGTCCTGGGGGACACCAGGTTGAACATGACCCAGCAGTGTGCAAAGAAGGCTAACAGCATCCTGGGTGGATCCTGTTGGATCTTCAGTTCAGGGTTGATAGGGCAAAGAAAAACGGTGGTGGAATCAAATTTTTATTTGATTTGTAAAAATTAGGACATTCCCATTCTTGGATATACATAAACTTCCAATGCCTTCACTAGTCAGAAAAGATGAAAATTTAACAAACGTGCAATTTATGCAGAAAATTACAGTAATTTCTCACCTTTATCTTCTGAAGGAGATTGATATTCTTCAGAAGCAGTTTAAATAATTCTAAGTTATCCTGGAACACATTAAAAATCTGTTGAAGCTAGAGCTAACCAGGTATCAGAATAATCCACTGGGAATGTCAAACAGTATAAAGTTCCTCTTATAGTTAAATTCTAATTCGTTAAATTCTAATTTGTTAGAATTACAGTTAATATAAGTTAAATTATAGTTAAGTCAGCACCCAACTGTTAATAATTATAACACTTTTCCACAGTCCAAGTCCATCTCAAGTAATTGAGGAATTGTAGTAACCTTGTTGCATTAAGTCTCTACTCTTTCTTTCAGTGTTCATACTTTGGACATTGCCAAGCAGAAGAGTCCTTGCTGTAGTCAGAAAATTCATTCTGTCTTCTTACAGCACTACAAGTGGGTGGACACTGAACTTGAAAGAATAGAACATTAAGATAGGTCGGTGACCTTGGATATAAGTCCGCAGGTGAGTTTGAGGTGCTTTTACCAAGGGATAAAGGTACTTGTAGGGCTTTCCAGCCCATTATGGAAAAGAATTTATTCCTGCCTGGAGCAGCATGAAGACTTCCAGATTAAGGTGAGCTTCTTGCTAGAGCAAGGATTTGTGTGTAGTGGATAGTAATTTCAGTGGAAAGTTAACTGGTAGCAAATCAGGAATTTTTCTTTTTTTTTTTTTAATTGGAAAAATGGTAGTGTTTCATAGAAAGACATTGTCTATCACTTCTGATGTAGATACCTGAATAATTCAGCTGGACAGCTAGTATGATATGTTAATATGATCCAGATATTAAAAGGATTTTCTGACTGGCAGATACAAGCTGAAGTTCATGATTTATTCAGGCTTTTAACTCCTATGTCCTTCATCAGGTAAGTCTTTCCTGTTGAAGCAATTCCTTTTTATGTAAATACTTAAGTGTTCAGTAAACTAGAGGAAGGCAGATAGTAATTAGACTGCCTAGGAGTTAAAAGCCTCAAATTTGGTGTTGCTCTAACGGAGATTTTAGAAGACAATTTTAAAATATTTTTTCCTATAAAATCAAAGGATTCACTCTACCTTTCAATGTGTTTTTTATTATTACTCTCCGTTAATTTTCCTTGTTGTAATTTTTTTTTAGATTTAAATTGGTTTACTGTGATAGCCTTTTCCATTGTAAGACACGAAGAACCCATCACTACAAAATCTTTTCTTTTTTTTTTTTCTTTTTTCTTTTTGTAATTTGAAGGCAATGGTAAATAAGACATTAATTTTATTTATTTATTTGTCTTACACTTAACACTTCTTTAGAAATTTCATATATGCCATCTAGGAAGGATTAAAGAATTCAAGAGTAGAAGCCTGCTGCAGAGTAGCTGATAATGTGCTAGTCAGGACAACCTGATCGAACTGGGTGACTGAGACTCGGATTTGGATTTGATAGCAGAGAGACTCAAATGTTAATTTGAGTCTAGGTGAAGGCTTTTGTATCTGCTCTATGAGCTATATCCAAATAGAAGCTTTGCTCAGCTCTCCTTCTCCATCCTCCCATTCAAACTTTTTAAAAAACTTGGGAAATATCTCTTCTGTGGTTTAGTGGGTTTTTTTGTTTGGGTTTTTTTTTGTTGGGTTTTTTTTTTGAGCTTAAGGTCTTAAATCAGTATTAGTGAGAATAGTAGCAGCTTAAAATACTTCCTAATCTTAAAGCGTAACACATTGCTTAAGAAGGTGGTTTTGAAGCAACTTTGGCAAAGTGATTAGTTTTTTCCAGTGTTTTAGTTTGATTTTTGCTTTAACGCTGAATTGTTTTAGCACTGGAATAGTTTAGAATATTCAGCATCTACGTTTATAATTTACCAGAGGAAGCAAGAATAAGATTTCCAGAGGTATGTTCTTAGTGCTCATTGTAATGTGAGTTATGTGGCTAAACCCTTAATAATATTGGGAAATTCTAAATTCTAAGGAGTCCAGGATTAGGTTTTGAGCTGGTTCTGTCATTCTGGTACAGACTGGAATGACTCATCTGTACATATTGTGCGTATCTTATATGACATCTGGAATAAGTGAGTCCCAGAAGACTTTGAGATTTATTTGGAGCCTGTTTCAATCTTGACTATAATCCCAAAATGATTTTTATCTAGTCCCTGTATATTGAAGCATCTTTGAGACTAATTACATTATATATTGGGGATTAGAGGAAATGGGGAAAGCATGTGGGAACTGGGCAGGGGAAATCACTGCCTTTCAGTAGGACAACCACCAATCCAGATCTTGTCATATATTATGAATGATAAGCTAATTTTTGCTGAAATTCCTTTCATATATTCCAGACGTTTATGGCTGATAAAATTAGGTGTTGCAGTACTAGGCTCTTTTTTCTGAGGTACTTTTGTACCAGGAGATGGAGCTGGAGAAGCCTGTATTCAAGATCTCAGCAGCACAACAAAGTAACTTTTTAGTAGTGTTGACCTGAGTTTTGTCATCTCCGTAGATGAGATGAAAAATTGTGATTGTGGCTATTTCACCATTTTATAGCCTTGTAGCCTTTAAAACTGAGAATAAAAGCAGAATGTAAGTCAAGTCAACCTCAAGTAGTTAATGAACTAATACACATTTCAAAGGGAAACATTTGTAAGATAATATCTAGGTTTTCTTTTTGTATAAGAAATACATAGAGTAATATTAAATTCCAGTGGGAGAAGTCTCAGAGGTGAAGCTGTATGGAGTTACATATGTATGAGATTATTCATAGCTAATTCTTTGTAGAAGGAGGACTTCATTTTGTTGTATTAAACTGTGAGAAGTAAGGGCTGTGATTTTTGTTAACTTTTTCACAGGCAGACCTCGTATAGAAACTGGCGAGAATGCTGTGGAATTAAGATGCCTAACACCAATTAGCATCAAGAGCTTCTGCATATTTGAATATTCTGATGGATGGCCCTGATGGTCAGTATTTTTGCATACTATTTTATACCTTACAGAGCTATAGTCATGAAACATACGCACCTGAATGCTATTTTTTTAGAGTTTCTAAGCAAAATAAAAATGTGTACATATTATCAACACAGATGGCAGCATTTTTAAAAAGAATCCCAGTCATTCACAAACACAGCAACTTCCCCCTCTTCTTCCCACTATTCTTTCAGTCACTGAGGATCTAACTGACCCTGCAAAAATAATCCTACAGAGAGGTTAAAATAAAATTCTATAATTTCATTTTTTTTTAATAGCAAGTCTCCAATGTGTATGTGATGTTGCTGCCACTTTATCTACTTATTGTAGATATCACATATGGAACAATAGGGGCTTTTTGCTTTCCTATTTTCAGAACAGATCTTAAGTGTCTGAAAAGCATTTTGGAGGCAAGTACTATTTTGATACTTAATTTAAAAAGGAGTGTATGTTGTCATTGACTTACATGTGAAATCCACGTTGATTCATTAAGAATTCCGTTATGTTTTACATCAGGTCTTTCTGCTTTTAATTGCCGTGTAAATCCTGCTGTATCATTCCTTAGGAAATAATAAGCTATTCCAGCCTGCTCTGGTACCCTTTCTCCCTCCCCTCCAAATGCCAGACTACCAAAATTACCAGGCTTGCACATCCACAGCTTTAATGGACTATTATCTAATTGAGTTCCACTAATGGATAACCCTTTCACATAGTACTTATCTTCCTTTTATCACTAGAGTTTAGCAGCGCAGGGTAACAGTTCATGTGTTCTTCTGTTTGACAAAAGCGAAGAAAATAAATATTCTGACATATTTCCAAGCTGCAAGTAAAAAGTGCTTGGGAATGTCTTGTATATTCAGTGTTAGCAGGCTGGCAAGAAATGCATGTGAAGGGTTCACCTATCTCTGTTTCTGTAACCAGTAACAAATGTGCAGTGAAAGACTTGAAGGAGTTTTTTGCGATCTTCCCTGACCTGTGATTCCATCTTCTAGAAAAAAAACAGTGCTTGTAGGACTTGATGAAGTTGAGGTTGCTGCTGTGGAGGAATAGACAGCTATTGAATGTCTTTCATAGGAAACACATCCATGTTTGACTATCCTTGCTGTCTTTTTTTTTTTTTTTTTTTTCTAGCACTCATTTGTGCTTTGTAGTTATTGTAAACACTGTCCATTATCAATAAAATACCCATAGTTCCAGTATCACTGTTGGATTTCTGTTTCCAAGATTATGATGTGACACGGTGCGGGTCTGATTCGCTGGTGTATTATGGCAGATTTTTGAAACAACCGCTTTGAAATCAGTGGAATTAGCACGGTATGGAAGTGAGGTAATGCAGTGATGAATCAGCATAAAACTGACATAGCACAGGCTGGAATCAGCCTTATTTTTGCTGATGCTAAATATGACTGTTTCTTGCAGAATGATTTCATAAATAGAGAAGGAGCTGAAGAAGCAAGGACTCTCAGCTGACAACATCGTATGATAAGTAGTGTTCAGTAGAAATAAAATGTGGACACCTTATCCATAGAACTTTGTCTTAATATTTTTCTGGTAGTATTTTGTGTATCAGCTATTTCACAGTGCATTGGAAGCTCTCTAAGGTATAAAGAGGTGCGCCATACTAAAGGACAAATCATATTTATGTTGGTCATATTCTGAAACCAGTCATGTTATGAAATAACTAAAATTTTTGTGTGACTTTACAAACTGACTTGAATGACAGACATTTTATTACATTGTCTGTTTCACTCAGTTATTTAATGAGGTGCCTAAATGTTTCAAGCATTTCTTGAAATGACTATTACATTGCTATTACAGTCATATAATATATTGCTATGAATGTTCTAGTGCAGTGTTTTTCGTGAAAAGTTAATAATTCCACAGAAAAAAGAACCACCTCAGGAACTTCTTTCCAATAAAGATATTAATAAATAACTGACAGACCATGAGAAGGATGATTTATGTATTTTGTTTTATTGTCATAGATTTTTCTAGAAACTTTCTCTACTTATAATTTCTTTTAGTAGCCCTTTTTATTTGTCTCTTTGTTAATTTCTCTCCTCTGCATATTTGAGGTTGAAGGAAAAAATGTTTCTGTGGTAGTGTTCAGCTCCTGGTCCCAGAACCTCTGGCTTCTTCTTAGAAAGACTGACTACTTCAGAATGATTGTTCTAAAGCTACAGGCAATTGTTTAACATTTTGTTGCTAAGATCCCAGGCTTAGATCCATACTTGCTAAATGATTTGCTCTGGAGAGCGTCAGATGTCACGTTAGCGATGTCATGTTGTGGTCTGGACTACTCCAGAGCAAGCTGTGATGAGAACAGGTTTCTAGGTTGGCAGCATTGACCTCGGGAGGAATAGTTTCATCTTCCTTTTCAGGAGCATTCCCAAAGATGTCAAAGGCTCTACAGATAACAATAGCAGGTTATCACTGGTGCTCAACTATAAACCAGTGGACTTGAAAATTAGAGAAAACATATTTCTCTTCATTTTCTGAAAGGTAAAGCTTGACCATACAGTCTTTTCATGGAGTGAACTCTCGGGTAAATCAGAAGACTTGGCTGACAGAAGTAGCAGAGTACTGCAGCTTTACCTGATAGGTCTGTAATTTATATCTGGTTCTACTCGACTCCTTGTTCTAACTGTAATGGCAATAGCACCAGATTCCCTATCCTCCTGCTTTTATTAAAGATGAGGGGTAAGAAAAATATGGGGTGAGGGGATGCAGAAGTCATCTTCTTAAGCTAAAAACCCAAATACTCAAAGCCATACCTGTTTCTTTCTGGTGTAGAAAATAATGGTTTAAAAATCTTCTATTTGTGCATAAAATTGTTGTGTGACGTTAACGTTAATTTTAACATTAATTCCATTGAAAATTTGTAGAGAAGTCTTAAGTCACTCTTCTCATGGCTCTACTTTCAGAGCCTTGTGTGCAGAGAGAAATAATACTCTTTAGCCATGTGACTAAACGAGTGGATGCTACAGTGCAACATTATCTAAGCTATTTTTCCTTGGGGGAAAAAAAATCATTGCAGTAATAGAATCTGCTTAGACTCACTGAAGGAGATTTTTCTCAGAGCATTAATACCTTTAGTGGGATTGAGGTCCACAGAACAGATGTTTATGCTCACCCTTTATGAAAAACTGAGAAAGATGAGAATCTGTCATGGTTTTCCAGTTTATGGCTTTAGCTGGTTGAACTACTGTTTATTGTAAGTTATTGTATTCCTCCGGCTGTTACTCTGAAATTTGAATTAAGAATGCAATTAGCTTGTGACCTCATTATAACCAACAGTTGCATTTGCTGTTTTGCATTTTTGTAGCTGAGACTAAATTGAGGAGGGGGGAAAAAAAGCTGATCTCAAAGGTGAACGGATAATAAATCTTGCAGACCATTAATAATCTGCTAAAGCCCAGAGTGCTTTATCTTGGGTACTTTTCGTCAAATGGTTATGCTCTTCCAGACATTTTCTAATTAGCCTCCTTCAATCTCCTTCTATCAGTTCTATCGGTTTCATTTCCCTGTACTACACTTAACAGTCGCATTTCAAAGCCTGTATTTTTATGCTAAATGCTTCTGCTGCATAATTAATTTGTCTTAAAAGAGTGTGTGTATGAATAAAACAGATTAATATTCTTCCCAGTCTTTCACAGTCTAAATTTATTTTGGAAAATTGTTAAGAAAGCTTTTCTCACTCTATTTCTGTCCTTGAATGTAATTCCCTAGGCAATACTGAATCTTTGCTACATAGAGGAGGGCACAGACTCCAGTTGTTGCTGCAAACTCTCCTGGAACGTGTCTACTGATGCTGTAGAATTCGGTGTAACTTGACTCTGTGTCTGAGTTATTAAGGTTCTAAATAGCATTTCTGCAAGGCAAGGGGAAGCACAGTAGTAATCTTAACTTTAAACCATGAAGACAAAGCCAAAGATGCCTATGCTTTCTGTAGCTTGTCCTCTGTCTTGGTTTCATCCTAAGTTTTTCCTCTTCTCTGCACAGAGAAGATGCAAGCCTTGGTGCAAGGCCCACCGAGGCAAAGGAGAGTTTTCTCTCTGATTTCAGTGACCCAGCTATCCCTTGTCATTCACGTGATCCTGTAAGTGCATGAGGTCATTCTTTAAAAAGAAGTGATGTGTCTGTTGCTTCTCTACCACAAAAAGTGTGGAAACAATTTTCTGTTATCCTATTTCAGCGGAGGTGCTGAAGCTGACCTTTTCTAAAGTGACTTCAGGCAGCGGTGATTATTTGGTCTGGACTCAGTAATCGTGTGATTCAGTCAAAAGACTGTAATTATATGACAAATGAGAAGTAATTAAATATCAAAATGATTCCGTGACTCAACATAGGGATGTAAATGTGTTTTGTTGCATTGTAGTGCTTTAAAATATTTTGTTACTTGCACAGGTATAAAATCTGTAACCCATAAAACAAGGAAGAGGCCTAATTGCTCTGTGCATGGATTATTTATAACTAATGGTCTATGAAGGAATGAGAGTCCATAAAAAGAATGCCACTGAGTGTTAAAACCAATCTGTTTGCCTCATTTTAATTGGATGAGAATATTAGCTCATAAGTTTCAGCAGCGTTGCTTTATGAATATGATGCTTGCATTCTAATTTTAAAATGGAAAGGCAAGAAGTAAATATTGATTAAGAAAGCTTGTATATCGAGGTGCAGTCACTATATGACAGATTAATCCACTAGGCCTTGTGAGACTTGTATTTGTTGTATTTGTTCAAAACCTTAGATTTACTTGAGAGGGGCAAGGAGAACCCAAGATCTGTTAAACATGGAATTTTCTTCATGGAGTAACTGTGTCTGCATATGGATTCATGGGGGCATAACCAGCCATAACTTGAATATGTGAAGAGTGTTTGTCAGCCTACCTCGGTCTCCCTCTTCCCATTTTTTTCCTTGATTCATTTGTTTTCTCTACTTCCATACTGAACCCATGGATCTTGACCTCTAGGGCATGGGATTAATCACAGAATGGTTTGGGTTGGAAGGGACCTTCAAATGTCATCTAGTCCAACCCCCCTGCAAGGACCCAGGACATGGCCAACCAGATCAGGTTGCTCAGAGCCTCATCCAACCTGGCCTTGAACGTTTCCAGGGATGGGGCATCCACCACCTCTCTGGGCAACCCTCTACCACCCTCAGTGTAAAAAAAATTTTTCCTAATATCCAGTCTAAATCTACCTGCTTCTTTTTCAAAACCATTACCCTTCATCCTGTCACAACAGGCCTCACTGAAGAGTTTCTCCCTGTTAAGCTTCCTTCTTCTCATTCTCTTCTTGTCTGGACGATACTAGTGTAGGTTATACCAGCACACAGTTTTTGTAGAATAATCTTGGGCCAGAATTTCTTTAAAATTGACAAATGGGGATGTTAGGGATGCAAAATATATTTAATTTTTTTGAATGTGTAAAATAATTTTCTCTTGGATTCCCTTAAGTGCCACATTTCAGCCCAGAGTCAAGTCTTACATCCAAATTATTATAGAAATAGTAATACTTCAGTCATATAATGGCTTGAACAGCACGGTTAGAGTGCACAATTAAAATCTGTCCCTAAGGTGATACTGAAGTCCATTATCACCCTTGAAAGCTACTGTGGGCACTTGACACTTAAACTGATATACTGATGCGTTAATGCTCACCTTTTGCTAACCTATTGGCTAGTTAGTCTCATTTAATTTTCCCTGTTAGTGAAGCTATTGCTACTGCTCTATATGTAATTCATAATTTTCTTGACTTGTGGTCCAAGAGCTACTGCTCTACATGTAATTAATAACTTTCTTAGCTCATGGTCCTTTCAAAAAGTACAGTTTGGGAAGCTTGTGGTGGGTTTTTGTGCGGGAGAGGTAATGAGGTTGGTGTAAACCGTATTGTCCGTGGGTGCTGTCCAGAAAAAGAAAAAGAACTATACGTTGTGAAAATTAATTGGAAAAAAAAAAATGGTACTTATAGTTGAACTAGATGTAGCTTGCTCCGTTCTGACAAACTGAGGGTAGAACATTACAAGAGATGAAGAGTAACCTTAATACCTGAAGGTCAGGGAGAAATAATATATGTTAATTTTCTTAACAGCATATTTTGATTCTAGTTTTACTCTGATAATTGGCAGCGTAGCAGAATCTATATTTAGCAATGGCAACAATAAATGCATGCCACATTCAGTTGAACAATTTCACCCGTACAGTAGGAAAGCCATGCTATTTAAGAAGGACAATGGAGGTCTAAATTGTGACTGTAAACACTTTTCCTTAGTAAAGTAAGTCTTTTGTTGAAGTATCTCAAAAAACCAAAATACTTCATCAGCAGACTATCCTAAAAATGTTAGTTTGCTAAATTTATTTATTCAAATAGCTAGTAACTTTGCTAAATTTATATGATTATATAGCTAGTAGTGCCCTCTCTGGAGACACCAGGGAAGATGAAGACACTAAGTGGTTGTTTTCCTGGGTTTTTTTGGTTTTTTTAAGAAATAATTTAGCTTCAGCAGATTGTCCGCTGACACTGAGGTTTATCAGATCATGCATACCTTCCAATACCTTAACTACCACCTGCCTCAAAATCCCGTTTCAATGCTTTTCGTTACCTTAAACAAGACTAGAAAAACTGGAAACCCACAAAAGATGTAACGCTAATGATAAATGTGACATGTCGTTATTTTTCTTTCATTTTTAATTAAAATTGGTCAGGCTTTGAAAAGAAGCAAGCCCATGTACTGTTTTGAAGCTAACTGTAAGGTCACTACTTTTTATAATAAAATTGTTATTTAGCACTCTTGTATGCAGTAGTAAAAGGCATCAGATGGACCACAAACAGTTAACAGTAGATGCAGAGTGCATTTTAAATGACATTATTACCAACTTGATGTAGGCTTCAAAGATATAAGACCTGCAACCTTGAACTACTTCTGGTGCCAAGTCATAGAATGGTTAGGGTTGAAAGGGACCTTCAAAGGCCATCCAGTCCAACCCCCCTGCAAGGAGCCAGGGACATCTTCGACTAGATCTGGTTGCTCAGAGCCCCGTCCAACCTGGACTTGAACGTTTCCGGGGATAAAGTCTGTATGTTTCTTTAGGTTTTGGTTTGACATCATCTCTGAGATACCTTCCACATGTTCACATAAGGGAAAAAGACTTCCTGCTGGCTGGAATCTATCTTGGAATGCATGAAAAGTATCTTGGGCATAGGTTGGGGCATAAGCAGTCAGTGTGAGAATCCACTCTAGATCTTCAGCCATAGACATGGATACTGTAATGGTGACAAATGTCCCTACAAAGGGAAAGATGAGCTGTGGGCAGGGCATGTGTACAGCCCTTTGTTCAAAACAGCAAAGATGGAAGGTAAGGCTGGAAGTCGGTGCTTTGAAAAGCTTTAGTATGTGTGCACACGTATCTGTGTCCCCAGGTTTTTGATGTGTGGCGTATCAATTCAGCTCTTTACTTCTATTTCTTCTGAGAACCTCAACAGACATATGACTCTTAGGAAACCTAGCTATTAATATTGCATCACAGATGCCATGGCAGAACTCAAACTAGTAAAAACAGGCCAAACAAAAAAAAAATCTAGTAAGCAAAACTCTTATTTATACTTTCTTGCCATCTTTTTTCTGACCTGTGACAATAGTGTGTCATAGATGTTCAAGATTTGTTTCAGGTAATAAAGTATACTTAAGTTTTCATAAGTCTTGATGTGAAAAACAAATCCTACGCTGATTGACTTGTACAATTTTCTGATTCACCCGTAGTCACTGGAGCTTAGAGCAGAGAATCTATTCTAAAAATGCCATGTTATCAGTGGATTGTCAAGTTATTTCTGATTTAGCCCCTGGCTCTTACCAGACTGTCCCGCTTTCTACAAGCGTAATAAAATGATAAGCCCTGAGAGGTTATTTTTAAAAAAAAAAAGTGCTCATTTGCATTCTGATGAGCTATTCTTCCAGCATCTCTTTCTATTTTATCTTATAAAAATTATCATAGATTTGATCAAAAGCAGAGAAAAGAAACTTAAATCTAAAGACAGGTTAACAGCAGAGTTTCTTATTATGATAACTTCAGTAGATAACTGATGCATACAAAAAGGTCTTTCCACTCACTAAAATCTAGTGTACAATGTAGTACATTATTGATCAGGAGTATTAGATACGATGCTGAAATGTTGCATAGCTTTACAATAAACTGAAATACAGAATTTCCTCTTAAGGCTCTCTTTAAAATGGTTCCTTAAATTTGATGGCATTTAATAAGTCTCATTTTGGCCACCGTTGCACATAGCATGCAAAATATTTTATTACTAGAAAGAATATTAAGTGGATATAGGAATGTATTAATGATATATACACTGTACACAATATTTTCAAGCATGTTATTTGATATGCCTCTAGTAGGAGCCTACAGGACAATCTCTTTGTAAATTTACATGTATAATTTTCTAATGTCAATGTCCTTACATACATGTAATGAAGAATTAATTCTTTGCGCTAGTCTATGTATCAGCTTGGTAGGTGACTAGGTAGATGAACCTATTGGGATAAAATACTTTCATCTGAAGCAAAGTAGTTGCTATATTTTAAATCATAAAGAGAAACCCAGGAAGCAATCAAGTAAATCTTTCTTTGCCTTTGGCCTCTAGTAATAATTTAAAACATTGCCAACAAATAGATGCAGTATAACATGTTCTTGATACATTGACTTTGAAACATGTACATATCACTATATGGCATAAATGTAATTTATTTACACATGCAATTTCACATTTAAATGGAAATTTGAGGGTTTTTGGTTTCTGTTGCTGCTGTTTATTAATGCTTCAAGGTGTTGCTCTATATTGGTACACAGCTGCCATGACATTAGAACTAGAACGTTCTGAAAATAGAAGTAAAAAAAAAAAATCAGATTTTTTTTTTAGAGAAGCTAGTCTTTGCAGCATTTGATGCTGTTTTTGTGAAGCATCTTAATTGAGAGGCAGATGTTAATAACGCAGACTTCAGATTGCATCTGTCTGCTTAGTACCTTCAGGCTGGATTTAGAAAGAGCAGTGTCACAGAGAGGAAGGTCAGGTTTTTTAATTGGCTAACCGTAAGCCATCCAGAATGTCAAGGTCAACACTGCTGATATATTTCAGGGTAAGTGAAGAATCAGGCCTATCCGCTCATAGTTTTAGCAGCCAAATGATATGCAAATAAATGGCTTAGATGTGTTGTAGAAAGTTCAGCATAAAGTTTGTCTTATATGGTTGTTTGAAAGGAAGAGTTAGTTGAAAATGTTTTGAAACAGTAACGAAAAAAAAATTCAAAGATATTATTTGACAGTGTAACGTGCTACCACTCTAATGAGCATTCACATTTTGGAACCAGACTGTACCTGATCGGGGAAAAGCTTTTTAGCAGGGCCTGTTGTGACAGGACAAGAGGTAATGGTTTCAAAAGAGAGGGAGGTAGATTTAGATTAGATTTTAGGAAAAATTTTTTACACTGAGGGTGGTAGAACACTGACCCAGGTTGCCCAGAGAGGTGGTGGATGCCCCATCCCTGGAAACATTCCAGGCCAGGTTGGATGAGGCTCTGAGCAACCTGATCCTAGTCAGGGATGTCCCTGTTCCTTACAGGTGGGTTGGACTAGATGACCCTTGAAGGTCCCTTCCAACTCAAACCATTCAATGATTTTATGGAGGAAAACCTTCTAAAATGTATGTGATATGGTCTTTGGCTCCATCTCACCAGCTCTCCTGATCAGCAGCTCTTCTGTTATTGTACTGTGCTACCTGGTTATGGAGATATTGCCAGAAACAGCTTGTACAGTATCTTCTCAGGGCTTGTTTCTTAGATGTTTTTGCTTACCGATGATCTAAGAATTTCCTTCTGCAGTAAGATTTCTAAGCAGTGAGTCATCTGTTTTATCAGTGTTGGTCTAAACACTGATACACTAAACATCCCGTCTAAAATGAAGTGGGAGCTGACATTAGGAATCTGTTACAAGGCAGAGTGGAGCTGCAGTTGCTACTGTAATACTACTGTATTTAAGGAGATTCTTCCTCAATGTGGCCCAACTTTTCTAAAAATTTAACTTGCCTTCTATAGGTGTAACTTCAATATCCGTGTTTCTCAAATCAGCAGAAAAAAAACTCTTTTTCTGTGGTTTCATGTTTTGTTTGCCTTTCACTAAAAAGGAAGCATTTTTCTTACACTCTGTTGCATGATTTTCCTATATACTACTGACCAAATTCTGAGCATTTTCAAGTTCTGTGTAGTGAAAAGTCATTGCTAAGGAGACCTGAAGTCAAAACCAGTCTTTCCTGACTTTTTTTGAAAAAAGCAATTGGCACAGGAAACATTTCTAGTCAAATCAGGAACAGACCTTTGATTTTACTATGTGTCTGTGAAATAGAGAAAAAAAAGGAAAAAGAAGCGGGGAGGAGAGGGATAAGATCATAGCTGTTCTCTTTTAAAGCCAGATTTTCAAAGAAGGATCTAAAATTGCGTTTAGAGACTGGGTTGGGGTTTTTTCCCCTTCATTTGTGGTCTAAGAACTGCAATTTTACAGGGTTGAATATTTGGTCCATAAAAATCAGTCCTTTGCTTTGTATTTTGGCAACTTGTTAATCTTGGGAACGTCTTAATCTCCTCAGGCTGTTGAAAGTCGATGAAATGCTGCATGTTTCATTCTTTTAATACCATTTGTTTATTGAAGTTTGACTTTGACTCAAAGAAATAGATATTTTCAGTTAGCAGTCTAGCAGTTGTAGCATGGAAGTCCAGAGAAAAACAGATGTAAAATTTCCTGTGCTATTTTTAGTTGACCTCTCTTTCTGCAGATGTCTTGCCAACTGTAGAACACCTGAAAAACTTTGAACTACATAATCGTTATTATATGGGCGATATTGAACATCAACTGCCATTGCTACTCCTATAACTTTTTTGCGTCGGTATCCTGAATTTATCCAAGGACTGCTAGGATCAGCAGTGACAGTAGTAAGGTAGTTGTGAGCGATAAGTGAAGCAAAAGTAGTCATTTGCAAAAATTAAACAATGTTCCTCTGGTAAAACTATGCGTTCCTGATTAGTAATACATATTTTTATGAAACAAAATATGTATTTCCTCGGATGTTTAGTCATCGAATGAGTACAGAACTGTTTTGAATGAGGCAAATACCAAGCAGATTTAAAGCAAAACAGTGCTGGTTAATGTGTTTTGATTGTAGGCTATGTAGAAGTAAATACACATTTATTTTAAAATTTCAGCTACCTTTAAATCTCATACCTTAAGCATACTGAAATTCAGATAGATGAATGTTGAGTCAAAAGCAGACATAATTCCTTTAAAATCTCCTAATTCAGAGGCAAACTATTTTTATAGCTTTTTTTTTTTTTTTCTGCTCAGGAAATGGCAAATATTTATTTATTCAGCTACCTCCACATTTTCCACCATCATTATCCACAATGATCCCTGCAGTGATAAGTGGTCAGTGACCCTAGTGCATGGTGAACTACAGCAGTCCTACAGAGTTGCCCGTTATTCATCACAGTGGTAGAACAACTGCGGCAGCACAGTGACATTTTGCTAAAAGCTCTCATTTTTCCCAGTAGGTTATTATACAGGAGGAATAAAATGTTTTCTTAAAGACCAACCACATCTTTTTTTTTTTTTTTCTGCCTGAAAGGTACTTTTGGTTTTTTTATCTTATTTTGATGAAAGATAAAGTAAAAAAAAAATTAAGGGGAAACTTAGATAGTAGAGGAAATACAGCAACTACAAAATGGTAATACATCTATATAAATGTCTCCATTTACACACTTGAACATGCTCTTAGAGAACTTAGAAGTAGATTTAAAATTTTATTTACTAAGTGTTGTCAGCTGCTGATTATTTAAGTGAAATGAATGTTTCTTCTTCCGGTTTTCTGCGCTGTTTCTTATATAACTTCTGAACGTTGCCATTAGTGAAATTGTTGTGTAGCAGATGAGTGAGTAGTTTTTAACATCTTTAAAAATGTGAAGTTGATTTGTAATCTTTTGTCCTGTTGGATTTGTGTGATTAGATAACTTTTTGGACAGAGCACTAAGAAGTTAGTTGTTAGTCTCTCCAGGGAAATTCCCACGTATACACTCCTTTACATGGAGCTGAAGTTAAGAATACATTTTAATAAGATACAGCATAGTTCCTGTGCTGCAGTTTGGGTTCACTGCGTCTCCTTCTCTTACAGGCTTCCCAGAGAGGTGGTGGATGCCCCATCCCTGGAAAAGTTCAAGACCAAGTTGGATGGGGCTCTGATAACCTGATCTGGGTGGAGATGTTCCTGCTTCTTGCAGGGGGGTTGGACCAGATGGCCTTTAAAGGTCCCTTCCAACGCAAACCATTCCATGATTTTGATTTCTCTCAACCTGCTGGCTGCACTTTTGATGTACAGCCCAAGGTACTGTTGGCCATCCTTTCCAGCAAGGTATGCTGCTGATTGATGTTCAGTTCTTTGTTGACCAGCACTCCCAAACAATTTTCTGCAAAGCTGCTCTCTAGCAGGTTGGCCATGGAGCGTTGCATGGGGTTATTCCATACCAGGGATACCATTACTAATGGGCTGTCAGCTGGAGTTCAAAAAGCTGATCGCAACCCTTGGAGTCCCGCTTTCCGGACAGTTTTCCACCCCCTCCTTATAGTCTGTTTATCCAGTTGGTATCTCACTCGTTTGGTTGAAGGATACTTTGGGAAGGCTGTGGCTGGTGCTGGTGACTGTGCAGTATAGCTATGAAGAAACAAACTCTCCAAGAGTTAACATTCACAGAGTGAACTGTAAGTAGCAAGATTCTCTTGCTGGCAATGTGGGATTGGGATCTGTGTTTTAACGGAGGTGATGAACTGGGGGTGGTGTAAAGAAGCGGTATGCAGAATGTGTCAGAGAAGTCATTTAGATGGTACACAGGGTTAATTCTTAAAACTAAAATAAATGAGATTTTGTTTTGAGCGAAAAAGATTCCTAATGCCATTTTGAGTGTCATAATAGAATATATAAAATAAATTAGTGTATTTCTTGTATGGCATGGAAAGGAACATTTGTGCATGTTGTACCCCCAGGTTTTCACTAGGTTGGCACCTGTCCTGGTGAAAGCAAGTATATTTTATAAGTATTTGAAAGGCAGTCAAGAACAGAACCATCTCAGTAAAACTCTGTTGTTCTAGTTTTATTGAGGTTTGATGATGTGCAAAACCTGAAAATTCTCTGCTTGGGGAGCTAGTAATTTGGCAATTTAAATTCTAGGGAGATTCAGCACTCAGTATGAAGGACCTACAGGATCAGAAATTCTAAACATACAATTGGCTATCCTTGAAAAAAACATCTTAAATCTTTTCAGTGGAGAGGAGTTGCTCCTGTGTTATTTCACATAACCCATTAAAAATTTCATGCCTGGAGAAAACACAGTGCTGTGTTATTTCCTGGATAGAGTTCTTTGGAATAGCTTTTCCACCATTTTATGCAGCTGCCCACAGAAAAGTAATAAGGTGTGAAAAGTTCTCAAAGGCAAAATCTGTGTAGATCTCTACCTCCTGTGTAGAGGTCAGTGCTGAGTCATTAGTCAAGTAGCTGATTATACATGGTGTTGAAAACAGAAAATTAACCTTTTGGCAGCTGGATGTATTGATAGAATCAAAGCTTAGCATGCCTTAAACTTTTAAATGAATTAAAAGTCTCATCTGGAATGTATCTGTTAAATTGTTATGTGATAATGATGATGATGGCCAAAATAGCTGACTACTGAACAACCTAACACTTGATTTTTATCTGATTTTTTTTATCTTTAATGTAGTGAACAGTTTTTTAAAAACTATGCTTTCTGTCGTAGGTGAAGAATGCGTGGTTCAAACTAACAGGATGATTCTTATTATCGCTTTGGTTTTGTAGAGGAATACTTTCACTGCAAAATGATTTTTCCTTACCCTCATTTTCATTTGTATTTTATGTATTATTGCCTGACAAGTTGACCTTTTCAGGTTGCATGCTGAAATGTTCCTGCTATAAGGACACTTGATATCGAAATGCGTTCTTTTCTAGCTTTCATTAAAAATGTTGAAAGATGAAAGATTTCTAATTAAGCTACAAAGCTGTGTATTATTAGAAACTTGTACTTAAAAAAAAGAACTGATACTTCTTCCCTTCCTGTACCTAGAAAGAGTTAGCGTCAACTGAACTTCTGAAATAATAAGTAGAGTTCATTGGCGGTCACCACAAATGGTATTCAACTTGAAAACCCATCACTTTTGTTAGAAGTAGTTGTTTAGCTTTAAATAATACAAGCTTATATCCCAAACTGGGAAAATTAGTTATGTCCTTGCACATCCGCATTTGTTTTCTATTAACCATGACATTAAGTTTCCCATCTTTTTAGCCCAGCTGCTTCAAATACCAGTTTTATATACTTAGTGGCTTTTTATTTATCTGTTCAAATGGTGTATTCTTTCGAATGCAACTTGATCTTATCATGAACTGTGAAATTTTTTTTTAATGTGTCTTCATTTGATTAATTCATTTCTGTGAAAGGACAGGTAGGTTTTTGTGTTTGAAGATGTAAAATAAGATAAATGGAAATATCAAGTGTTACCTTGATACACATTATAGTTCTAATTCTGTCCATCTGAGATCCCTAAGATATTAGAAGCAACTTTTTTTCTCCTTCAGTGGAAACCCAGCTACCCAGTTAATAGCCAATAACTAGCACAGACTAGGAGGTTCTTCCCATACCAGAAAAACAGCCTTTATATTTCTTCTTCTGTTTTTATCTTGTTTATGGTAAATCTTCAAAGACTAAAAGTTCTCTCCCAGTGTTCAGTAATAAAAAAGTTAACTTTTTTCCTTGAGTTAGAGCAAAATTTTTAACGAGCTTTATTAATAATATGAAGGCAGTTCTGTCTCTCCCCATTTTTCTAGCGGGTTTAAATCTATTAAGATTGGCAGATTTATCAGCAGTAATTTTAATTTGTAATCATCCAAAACAGCTACTTAGTTACTTTGGCCTTTTTTTTTTTGTGTCTGACAAGTTGTATTTTATAAATAACAACTGTAGAGACATTGCATCACTTTTCCTTAATTGAAGATGCATATTTATAGTTATAATTTAGTTTGGATCTTTGTGACACTTAGGAGCTTTGTAGCTGCCTTGAGTACATAATGTAACATGACAGAGAAGATAAAATGTGGTTTAAACAGATAGCAGCTCTCTGATTACAGCCTGGTAAGAAACTGAATAGTCCACGCCAGTGTTCTTCCCCAATGCACGTTTGTTACTGGTTTTTAGGGGTCACTGAAGTCAGTCTTCCTTCTTGCCATTTGGTCCCAGGCTGCTTGCACTCCTGTGCTCTTCTCTTTCACAGGACATGTGAGGTGAGCTGATATTGCACCATACTAGAAATTGAAAACCTCAGACTTCTCCCATCCAGCTTTAGAGGGGTGTCTTCTAATGTCATAATTTATTGGAGGATGGTGTGGAGCAAAAAAATCGTGCTGACGCTGAGGAAAGAAAATAAAGTACACATTTGGCAGCGAAGCTTTTTTCTTTCTTTCCAACACCAAATGAAAGAAAGGTGACAAATGTGATGAGGAAAAATCAAAGCATGTACGTCATCCTCTAGTCTTGGAGTTAGTAATAGTGGGGAGCAAGATGTAAACACATCCTCCTTGGTGGATTTCCCATCCTCTGTACGTTGCTGGTAAGACCTGTTTTCTTGAGGGCTGAAGGCAAAGTCTAGCAAAGGTAGGGCAGGGAGCACATTTTTTCATCTTCAGTATTTCTTGAACCTCAACACCAAGCTAGACATCACTATTTTTTCTTTCATAACCTTTTGCTTTTCTTTTTGTGATGTTTTTATTTTTCAGTGTTATTCTGCAGACTCTCCCTCTCTACTCTGTGCATGTCCTGTGTAGCTTGTGAGTCTTTACAAACCTTTTGATTTCTTTTTGCATTGCTTTGTCTTGCCTGTCTTCTCCTTTCAGCATTTTTTTTCTTCCATGTCATTCATAACCCTGTTGTTTTCCCTTTGAAGATTCTTCATTTCCTTTCTGTGTTCTTTTTGTACCTTTACATATTGCTTTGAAGCTGACACAGCTTGCTTCCATCCAGTGTTGAATTCCATCCTTGCTTCTCTGCTTTCATTCACAATTGAAGGAATCCATTCCCATGGATTTTTACAAACCTGAACATTTTTAGCAATGTGTCTCAGCTGGTAGATAAAACGAAAAAAAAACAACCCACCATTTGTTGTCTGTTATTAATTCTTAATCAACTGTGGACCAGATTGTTCTCTGAGATATACAGAGCTGATAAAAGAATAGGAATGTCATATGCGTCTGAGGGAGATTTTTGTCTCCAAAACACAAGCAATTATGAGAGATGCAAGAGTTAAAGGGTAGCATGTACAGACTAAATTTACAAGAGAAATCCATAATTAAATTTGACTTTACAGTTTTTTATATTCCTTTACTTTCATTGTCAAATTGGCAGATAATTGAAGCCTATAAATAAAAAAACTGTAAGGGTAAATGAATAGGAAGAAAGTTGTTTAGTATTTCTAACAATAAATTGAGGCCACCTATTGGTGGTAACAGGTGGGAGGTTACAATTCTGCAACTCTGTTATGGAATTGATTTCCACAGGATCAAAGTTCAGAAGGGCAACAAGCAATTTAACTGGAAAAAGCTGACTAGTACTTATAAGATACAGCGGTGTGGAAGCAATCTGTGGCTCAGAAGTGCTCCAAGCTCTGAATGATTGCTGAAGTCCAAAGAATACTCAGGGAGAGGTTAATGCTGTGTTTGACCTTACTTCATGTGTAGCCAGTTTCCTCTTTGGGCTAAACTCATATGGCCACTCTTGAAGTTTACAAAAAACATGGATTAAGTCATACACAATCATCAGCTCAAGTAGGTAAATATTTTTTGGTTTGAAAGCTTAAGTTCTTATGTCCTCTTGAAAATAAGCCTGATGAGTGACGAGAACTCTGGCTGTCTCAGTGCAATCATCTGGCCTCAGGCCATACTTCTTTTTCTAGTCACTCAAAAGCC
The DNA here is from genome assembly GCA_011801015.1 of Ardeotis arabs. Classification (NCBI taxonomy): domain Eukaryota; kingdom Metazoa; phylum Chordata; class Aves; order Otidiformes; family Otididae; genus Ardeotis; species Ardeotis arabs. The sequence continues at coordinate 104,401 of JAAGAY010144138.1, forward strand.
CTGTGTATCAGGTATTCATACCGTTTGCACTTGTAGCTGCTATCTAAGCCTAAAATTTGAATTTATGATTAAGATGACTTGTGAGTATATTCTACCCAAGCTACCACGTGTATATAATTCAAAGGACGTAATAAAGTATCTTCTTGATATTTTAGGAGCTCTAACTTGCTATTGATGCATTGATAGAACTAATTATATGTATACTGATTATACTGTCACATAAGTGATAGGTTATACTTTGAAGTGCAATAACAGGTGAATCCTAGGTGAACTATCCTCGTAGAAGTAGATCCACTTCAATATCTTAAAGCAGTTCCTAGGAAGAAATAGATACGGGAGGCGTCTATGTGTCGCAGTTGGACTAGGTATTTAATGCACTACGGAAATATTTTTAAGGCTAACCACAGTTTTCTTGGAAAAATGACGTAATGTAGGTTGTATTAACACATTTTTGTGATTCTGATGTCAAGTGGTAGACAACTCAAGTTTTCTTTAAACCAATAAAAAATACCTGTATGTGTGAAGGACATGACAAATGAGAAAGTGTGATAGCATTTGAAAGAGGCCAGCTTTTTTTTTTGTTTACAAAGAAACTTCAAACAGTGGCAACTTCAGTGTGTTCTGAAGAGCAGTGTTTTATGCCTAGCTTTGCTTAGCCAGTAAGTAGGATTTAATGCTGCGGAAAAAAAGTGAAATGATGTTATCCCACATCTATATCACTGTTGGAGGACAGGAAGATAGTGAGTCAGAAAGTCATTTTTTGTGAGGAATTTAAAGCCAATGTATGTCTGTATGCTTGATACTAAGCAAGCTATTGCTATCTGGTTGTAATAACTGGCTTCCATAGACAGCTAGAGGAGAAGGGAACAGAAGCTAGTGAAAACTGTAACAGCTACAGAAAACAATAGGTAAAATCTTGGATGTGACTGGTCAGAAAAGAACATCCAAATGCTTCTAGTATGGAGTAGTAGAGCTTGTTACTGCACAGTTGATAATCAGAGGAAGAGAAAGAGGAGGGCAGATTAGTGTTTCTTGCTGTTACTAGCGTGTCCTGGGATGAATGGCTGCAGTTTGCACAGATGCTTGTAAGAAGCAGTCTAGAAAGAATAAGTCAGTCACAAAATCTACACCTTTCCCTTCTCTACCTCTATTTGTAAATGTCTGTAACTTCCGCAGCTGTACAGAGATAATAGGATAGGAAGGGTTTTGAGCAAATTATTTCTAATAATAGTCTGATACAAACAGAAAAAAAAAAAAAAACCACCCTATTAATTCCACAAATTTGGTCATCTTAATTCTGTTCTAAGTAGTCTGGCTTACTTTAACTGAGGTACATCTTTCACAAAGATTATAAACATCCCAGTATTCCAAGATGCTGAGAATATGCAAGGTGTGGAGTTTGGAATCAAGCAATGCTTACGTAACAGTTTAATGTCATTGATTTGTTTGGGATAAAGCTGGGAGTACACAAACAGGCCTGGTAATTCAGATAAGCTGTGAATTTAAGGATGACGGGTCACACCTTCCAAACCAGCCTTACGCTACATTAAAACAAACAAACAAAAAAAAACCCCAAAAAAACCTCAAAAATTCCAAGTTCAGTAGCCTTGACAAGTAGATTTGCAAGTTTAAAAGCCTAATACTAAAACATCTGTGTGTCAGCTGGAGTATATGCTATTCTAGTTTACTAGTGCTGGAGTGTTCTTTTTGAACTCATATTCTGTACAGTATCATTTGTCAGAAGTCCATTTCACTTTTACAGTCTCTCTGTTTTCCCACTTGTGAATTATGGTTTTCTCCATGCCTTTTATGTGGAGAATTCTTGGTGATAAAAATAATACATGGTACATGATGTCTTATGTTTCTGATTGGATTTTTTTTCTAGTTTTTAAATAATTACCTTTTCTTTCCATCCTGTGGAGAAATGATTTTACAGTTTGTGTTGTTCTTTTCTATTTCTAATCCTACTTAGACACTAAATTAAAAAAAAACCAAACCACTTTCAGGGAAAACATTGTGTTCTTACTTATCCTTTAATTAAAATATGGTTATATTGCTCTGTGTTCAGTTTCTTAATTTAATTTTCTAGAGTTTAGAAATCTTTTAGTGTGAAATAGGTAGTTAAGACTGCCTGCTTTCCTGTGTTTAACTTCTGGGTGAGTATTGCAGACTTAGTGTTGAGATTTGCTTTTAAACAGCTCTTAAAATCTCTTGTTTGTTTGTTTTGTTAGAACATGAATAGAAAGGGGATCATTCTGGAAGATTTCTCGTCTGAACTTAATTTGTATTCTGGAGCTCAACAGTGAGTATTCCTTATTTTTCTGAAGGCATGAAGGACATTGGGAACTCCTCATGGACTCTTTTATTTTGAAACAGCAGTCATTTCTGTTGGGCTTGATGAACTGCTTAGCACAGTAGAGCTGGAGCTCTGAAGTGCAGGGGTGTTCCGGGAGGAGGATGAATAGTAAATAATTTATATAACTTGAACTATTTCAGACCTAACGTAGCCGTGGAGCTAAACACAACGCATAGCCTGGAGCTTGACACGAGAAACAAATTTGTTGCTAATTCTAACGGCACTCTTGGAAACTTTTGCTGTTCAGGAGCTCCAGTCTAAGATGTGTTGAGGGTTCATGTGGAGGATAAGCAGTTTGCGAGACCTGACCTTTGTCCTATGGGCAGTCCTACAGTATTATGCAGGAGTGTTAAGTGGTAAATGGATTGTGGATTTTAATAAGGATTTGGAAGACCAGTAGATTTATTGCTAGGGGGAAAAAGGTCTTCTAAAACCTTCTAAAGGCTGGAAGTGAGTGACATGCTCTAAAAAGATCTTGGTCTTTGTAACTTATGGAAGGTGGATAGAATGTAATGCCTTTGCTTATTGGGACTGTGTGTTGTAGTTGTATCTCACTCCTGTGTTTCTAGGCAATGTTAAAGAGGTGTTATTTCCCTCAAGTTGGATGGGAGCAGAGACTTATCTGGTTGGTATGGATCTATGTATGATTTGGGGAAAAAAAAAAAAAAAGTCTGGTGACCTTTTAGACAACCCAGTAACCAGCCTTAACAGAAAAGGAAGGAACTAAACTTCCATCTTAATTCTAGGTATGATTGCTCCAGATTAGTGACAAGGCACTCTATTGGATAGCATAAACCGTGGGAGCTTCTTGGGCTATTCTCACAACTTCTGAGGATAAAGAGAAGCTCATTCAAGATACTGCATTGTACTGTTTTGTGGCCATTACAATTCTTCTTGTTCTGCCTGTTTTCCCATACTGGATATGTACCCAACACTCCTCATTGTGATCCTTACCACTGATTGCGTCAAGTTACCGACCTTCTGCTGCACACCTTTGCTTTCTTGTCAGATGGAAGCACTGAAATAGAGAACTTAGGCAAAAGATGGTAATTTACTTCATTAAAATGTTTTGTCAGTCTTTTAAGTCCACTTTATAGTTATATCTCAGGCTGAATACTAGAGGTGGAACATTTCTAAGGTAGGAAATCTAGATGGATGTGCTGTACCTAAGGTAATCTAAATAGGTTTAGAAGAGTGGTCGTTGCCACACTTGTATGGAAAAAAAAAAAATAAATGGAGCCTGTGGAACAGTATGCCTGATTATGCTAATTGGTACCAGTTGTTTATAATGCTTAGTTACTCTTTTTTTTCTTTTCTAAAACTAAAAGGACTGTCTAATGGCTGTCTAATGCAGTCATACAATTACTGCAACTTCATGTTGCCATGCTGGGGCATGCACAAATGACCAGTTCAACGTTTAACTCTCCATTTATGTATGTGATTATTATAACCCGTTGTTATGGTGATGTCAATTTGGCATGAGTGTACATCTATTTGAAAAAATCGTTAGCAGATTTGTTAAGGTTTACAGAATACTTGCTTTTGCTGGCTGTGATTTTGAAAGCTTGCATGAAATCTAAAGATAAGCTATCTTTTAGGTGAGAGAATTTCTTACACGGAAAAGGTTTAGTGTTTAATTCACAAGCAAGGACATTCTCTTTGCAGAATTTAATGATCTCTGAATTAGTCCTTCAACACAGCACCATTAATTCTGATAAATTCATTGTTTCTATATCCCTTAGGTAGATTATGGACCCTAGCAAAATACTGGTGGTTTGTTATTTTCCTGGAGCAGAAGCACAACTTAGCCCTGTCAGGGAGATTAGAGCAGAACAGAACCATGTCTCATTCTTTTGCCCCCAATACAGGGACAAGAAAATCTTTAACAGCTTGCATGCCATTTTCTAATGAGGACCAAAACAACCTTGTCTCATCACAACAGCAGATGTTTTCTTCATCGAAGTCCCATAGATGACCAGGCAAAGCTGCTTTTTTCCATGCTTGGGTAAGTGCCAAGGTCAGCATCTACTTTTTCACCATTGATTTGGCAAAACATTGCTTCTGATTCTTAGGTGGCTAAATCATATTCTGCTTACAGTTTATCTGTTGGTATTGCTGCCCCATTGAGCAGAATGTTGAACACTTCAATGTTTGTCTTTTCCAGGATTGTTAGCGGCACCTTTGAGCCTTGACTGATTTTTATGCTATATTTTAGTAGTCTCAAATGTTTTTCTTTTTGTTGATAACACGAAGCAACCATAAATTTATTGTTCGGCTCTCATGTATATCTTTTAAAACCCAAGCAGTCAGGCTTGTTAAGGTTGCGGCAAGTAGCAGTAAACCACAACTTTGATTTTTAATTTCCTTAAAAATAGTTATTTATTAATTTAAGAAAATTACTGAAGTCTGTTATTGTAACTGGTGCCTTGCTTTTGCAGTAGATGAAGAGATTTATTTTAAGATGTTTATCCAGAGTATGGCTAATTATTATTAGGGTGAAGTTTTTAGTGTATTTATTTTGTATTTTTATCTTTGATTCAGAATCTAAGTAGCCAAAATGCTTAGAAATCACTGACTGTGACAGTTACTTGTGTGATTCAGTACTGAACCAATTGGCCAACAAAATCACGTTACCTCTACCCTCCACTTGTTAGTATGAGTCTTTAATGCTTTTAGTGAACTTTAACCAGGCAAGCTGAATTAGCTTGCTGAAACCAGCATCTTCTGTCCCTTTACATTTGTTACTTTCTGTGAAACTGTAAAGAGGCGCTGTGGTAACTTCAGTCAGCTTTAGTCCTCTCTCAATTGATTTTCTGTGAATTCTAATTATAAAGCTTCTCAGCTTGCTTGTCTGAGGCGTAAACGGATCTGAGATGATCACTGCTTGATCCTTTCTTTCTTGACATGATACTGTCCCCAGTGGACATCTTTGAATTAACGCAGAGACTTCGATTTTCTATTAGTTGCTGATAGTTTCATGTTAAAAAGTCCTCTTCGTTTGAGACCAAAGATATTAGACGCAAAGAACAAAAGATGGTTCTCATTCTAAACTGTGAGAAAAGGACTAATGAGCATAGACAAAGAAAGATCTTGTCTTAGACTGAGCCTGAAAAGCTAACCCTAGTTGGGGATTCTAGTTTTCTGAAGTGCTATGTGCCTCTGGAATCGTCCAAATGGCCTTTCCCTGCTTGAGAAGAGCATGGGAGTGCAAGTGAGGTTTTGCTGGTGCAAAAGACTGATCATAAATCCTTGTCTGGGAGAGGCAGCGAAGGAGCAGGATTTCCAGAGGTCAAAGTTATGAGGCATCCATTCAACAAAATATTCTTCAGCCCTTTCTCTCTTCACCATAAATTGCAGAGTCCTTCTGGTTCTTAAAAACAATTCAAAGGTTTTTTTGTTTTGTTGGGATATTTTAAGCAGTCTGTAGTGCTTTGCAGAACAGAAATTAAATTGATGGAAAATGACATTATTTGCTAGTGTTTTCAATCTGCACCTATTCCAGTGTCCAATGTCTGGGTCAAACTGGTTTTAAGCAGTTAACTCTCTGACTGAATACTGAAGCATTATCAGGCTGATTATGTTCAAGCAGTTGAAAGTTCAATGCACAATTAGAAATAGCATAGCAATTATCTTCTAAATTCCTTTACATGAGCCACAGGAGGTGCTTGTGCTCAGGACTGGAGTCTTGGGTAGTTTGTATAATCTACGCAGTTCTGGTTTTAGTTTCCTAATATGTTTTGGAAAAAAATTCAGCATACAAATGATTGAAGTAAATTTTTATGTTAATCTTCAGACTTCTGTGAGTAGGAGTAAGAGATGTGTGTGATTTCAAACTTACAAAGCAAATAAAAGTCAAGTAGTGAAAATCCTGAGCTCTGAAAATGCAAGACAACTGCTTATCCCAAGTATTCATTAAAACCAGATCCTAGTATAGCCCAAAGATTAAAAATGAACCTTAGCAAAGAAAATCAATTTGCAGCTAAGATACTGAAAGAAAAACATAGTGGCTATAGTAATGTTTTCTTCTTTATTCATTAGGGTAGACCAACCTCTTGCCTCTTATGAATCTTGTGTCATACCATACTCCTGTTGCACCTCTTACTGTGTTTCAAAGGTGTTGCCATGCAAAAAAATTTATATGTGGAATGGTGAGGAGATGGGGAAATATAGGACTCTTGTATCTAGACCAGAGAGCTAGGGAAGGAGGCAGCTTGGGAATTCCAGCTGGTAACAGTACAGAAAGCTTGGATTCCTCTGAGCGGGGCTGAGAATAAGAAAAGATCAGTAACGTTTTGTTATTGTCTTGAGATTGGATTTAAAGGAAGTACATTAATTAACCATGTCTGAAATACAGGATGAATTTATGCTTAATCAGCTTAAGAAGGGGTGAATATATTAAAACAATAATTTCGGTGTAAACAATAATTTAGGTGTAAACATTGGGTTTTTTGTTCAGTTTCATTTTTCTTTATCTGGCAGGAGATCTATACCAGTTGTTTTCATGTAGCTAAAATGTATTTTTTTTTCTAATTGGAACTTCAAAAAGGTGTAATTTTTCCAGTTTTATTGTAGAGAAATATTCTCTTCATAACGGTCACACACAAATGCTACAAAGCACTGAGGTTTCAAATGCGTTTGAGTACACTGTCACTCCCATCGTGTGTAGATTAAATCATAGCCATGTGGGGTTTTTTAATCTTGTTCTATTGAAAAGGAAAAGAATGTTGTTCAAGTTAGATATGCTTATCTTAGAAATCATACTAGATACTATTGCTGAGGCAATAATAGACAATGAGGCAATTACAGACGATGGAAGAATTGTTCTATCGTCTGACTGATCTTACAAACAGGAAGAGATTAGTGAAGCCATATGACAAGTTGAAGTTGAAAACACTTTTTTATTTCACAACACGTTTAAGATAGCACTTCAGAAAAACTGTGAAGTCTTACTCGAAAGCCTCATGATGCTGAAAAAGTAGATTGCTTGAGAGGCTTGAACCAAGCCCTAATTCCCTGTTTTCTAGGTGGTTCTTCACATGTTTTTCTGATCCTCCCTGTGGATGGAAGGTTGCTTAGTAACAGTAGATGATGATTGGCAGTATGGAAATTTTGCTGGAAATATATAATTTAAACATTATCTTTTAGTAGACACAGGCTCTTGCTGGTAAATATTAGTTCAAAGTAGAGATCTAAGTACAAGAAGTTAATCATAATTAGCAGCATGCAATGATTACTTCTGTAAATTGTCATTGGTTACACCGAGGATTATATGCTCCTCTGCTTAATGATTCATAATGCAAATATGATAAATGAAGTTAATGTATTTATGCAAGATATAATATATATTTTCAAGTAAATGATATGCAAATTCTTATCCAGTCAGTGATATTTTCTGAACAATTACATTTGAGGACAGTTGTCCAAAATGTTTCTCTATGAATTTCAAGCACATTAACTATTTTTAGTTTTAGTTTTCTAAAATACCTCATACTCAACATCCAGCTAAAGACCAAAAGATATGATATACTATAATAAAGTCAGCTTTCACAGAAAAGATGTTTCATGTCATAGATGAGAAGTGTTCCCTCTCAGTAGCTATCAATTGAGAACCTTTTTGTAATTGGTTATGGTTAATATTTGTGAATCTGTAGGTATGATTAGGAGTGCATACATTTTAGTGTTCTGAATGAGAAGGTTTCAAAAGGTATATCAGAAAAGGACCTGATTCAATGTTGTCTGAAAAACCTGAAGTTACCTTAGAAAAATTTTTTTTTTTTTTTAGCTCATACCTATCATCAGCCACAAGTTTAACTGGTTTATTGGGACATTCTGCTGCAGTGTTGCATTATCTGAAGTTCTCCCTCACCTACTTGTATTTGTGATGGGTCACTTACCTCACTAAAAATTAATTTCCTGCACTCATCTTCTATTATTTCTCAAACATAGGAATCTCCTAAGCATTAATGACTACTTTGACGTGGGATTCCCATCTATTCCAGAGTTTTTTGTTTTGCATTCGGTGCAGATTTTCTTCACTAAGGAGCAAATAATCTCTCAGAATCATTCCGTTCAGTACCCTAATGTCTATAGAAAGAGCACTTCACTGCTGAACTTGGACAACCTCCCCTCTTTCCAAGAAAGTACCATCTGAAATTGTTTCCTTGCACAAAGCTTGTCGATACGTTCTCCATCTTGCTTGACAGTTTCCAGCTCTCTCTGTGGGTAACACAAATGTGGTGAGAATACCAAGTACCCCGTGTTCTCCGGCAAAAAGACACTGTCAAAGACTAAATTGTCAAAAGAAAAATTGCTAAAACATGTTAAGTAAAATAGCAACAATCACAACGACCAGATGGTGCTCATAGAAAACTTGAAAGAATTAATCATGTTGTTCTGTAGGCTGGTAACAAAAATATGTTTGCTATATTTAAATGAAGATACTTTACTGAAGAGTTTCAGAGTAATTGGAATTTTGTTAGAACTCTTTGTCAAAATGGCATTGAAAGAACTGCGGGCCAGATGATTCGGAACCAGGTAACTTGGTTCAAGCATTAGGTGATGGTAATTTAGAGAGCCAGGAGAGAACCCAAGCTTCGATGGGAAAACAGTCACTGACAGGTCTGTGATAGTGCCTTGTTTAGTCCGAACATTCCTCCCTTCCTTGTCTTTCCTGTTGAATATTTTAGCCCTTGTGACATCATCTGGTCAAGTATTTGATAGAAGAATTTCATTTAAATATGAAAGAAAAGAGTTAAACTAGACTGTGCAGTATGTTGGAAATTAAGATGTTTTAGTATTTTGTAAATTATTCTTACGAACCCTGTTTGTTCACTGTTGCTTTAAGTATCAGGTTGCAGTTTAGATGGCTGTGAAAACTGCTTTAAAACAGTTTTCTGGGTTTTCACCTTTAATATATATTTAAAGACTCATGAAACAATTGCTTAGAAAAAGTTTTCTGGGTTTTCACCTTTCATATATATTTAAAGACTCATGAAACAATTGCTTAGAAGTTCTACTACAGTAATTTGGATGCTTACTAGTTCAAGTTTGTTTCTTCCTGAGCTTTATACTGTGTGCTGTTGCATTTTCTAGAGCTTAGATGGAAGTGTAAGATGTTGTTGACTTGCACTCTCTTGCTGTAGATCATTTTATTTACTGTGATTAAAAAAAAAAGGAGGGGAGGAACACACACACCAAAACGGGATCATTGTTTTTGCACAGTCTGGCTGAATGACCTGGTGCATCTTCGGTTCTTGGCAGTGCTGTCTCTTACTCTACTAATGATATGAGACACGAGTTATAAATACTTAAATTTTTAGGGTTTTATCAGAGCCACTGCTATTACTTTCAGTTGACATTTTCTTTTTCAAACCTTTCTATTTCTGGTTCCTGTTTGATGGAGAAATGTGTATTCTCGTGTTCAGAAATTAAGACTAAACCATGCTGTTCCAGAGCCCTGGACTACGACTGCTCCAGTGGTCTCTCCTGGATTTTCCTCATTACGTCTGGATGAGTTCTGCCTAGAACATGTAGGACGATGCTCTTGTTGCAATCTGGTAATTCTGTGTGCTGGGAACTCTGTCTTCACAGCTGTGACTCTGTGATTCTCCAGCTGTAAATTAGCCTTTTCCAGTATTGTGTTGCCTGCTAGAGCCAAAATAAACAAAAGATAAGATTTTTCTACCATTATGGACAGGTAATTCTTTTCATTTTCTTCTGTCTTTAAACTGACACAGTTCTACTAGAAAGCTTTTTCAGATAGAACATTTTGTAGATATATACACATAATTACATAAATATATTCTGTCTCCTAAGAAAACATAGCATTACAAGCTGTGTGCCTGGGGTATTCAGAGTGAGTATTATTTTTGCCTTGAAATGTGTGTCAGAGTGATTCATTTTATGAATAGTGTAAGGTGAAATATTTTCAAAGATATTATTAAAAAAAGAGATATTAACAAAAGTTTGTTAGGATTGCTACCCTGACCAGAATCGGGGTAACATTTTTTTTTTTAAGATGTTTTGGGTAATGAAGCTGCTCATGCCTGTCAATAGTAATAGAGTTTTTAATGAGTATTCAGTCCCTGAAGGTCATTTTGTCTGTCCGTTGCTTAATTATGGGGAAAAAAAAGATATTTCTTCCCTTACCTATTTATGAATTTAGGAAGCAAAGTGTGCCTTATGCTCACTATTTTTTGATGTCACCCATGTAGTATTAAAAGCAGTGGAGAATAAAGCCCAATTAACATCAAAGAAGCCACAAATATAAATAAAACTGCTAGTATGTCATTCGTCTGTTTGATTACAGTTACATTAAAGTATAAATTTATATAACCAGTGAGATTATATCCGCATAAAACTAGGCTAAATGAATCAGCGTAAGGAGAAGCATTTTTATCCTTGTATTTAGCCTTTGTTGCACTTCCAGTTTCTGGTTTTGTGCCTCTTGCTGTTGTCACATTTCCTTCTTTTTTCTTTTTCCTTCATTCTTCCATCATCACATATTCCACTGAAATAAGTGAACTTTGCAATGTAATTGAAGATACCTTTACATTTTTCTCACTCTAAAAAAAAAAACAAAGAACAACCAACTTCAGCCCTATCATAGTTATCTTCCTTTCGGTAATTAATGCTTATTTCTCTAACTCAATCTTGCACAACATGTGGAGGGAAAGAAAAATAAAAAGGCATTGGTTGGTCTTCCTTCTTCCTTTTCCTCAAAGGAGAGGACAACAATGTTCCTGATAGATTTACCCTTGGAAGACAAATGAGAACGTCCAAAGCTTTGTGGATTGGAAATCGATGTGCATAAAGCAAGAAAAATGGGCAATGTTATCAGTGAACTCCAGAAGAAATAGGCCATTTTCCTATCCCTAGTTAAGCTGGCAAACTCCAGCATTATCAATTCCAACTGTTTCCCAATCTCTCTCTTAAAGCATTCCACTTTCTGCCGCGAGGTACCGTGTTTGTGCTTGCCGTACAATGGTCCCATCTGTGTGCTGATAGTTCAGTGCATTTTTTGGTACTATCTAATTATTTTTTAAAAAGGATGGTCAACAGTAATATTTTTCCCCTGTATTTGAAGTGATTGCCCAGACCTCATGTGCCAAATTTTTAATCTATCTTTTTAAAAATTTCCCTCGCTTTGCTGCACTGAAGTTCCACAGTGGGAACTGTATTAGGAAAATATTTGTATTGTGCATTCAGCTGAATCCAGTAGAGCTCTTTGACGATGAGTAAGTCCTACAACCAATTTTAGGCCAGAGCATTAGCTGTTCTTTTGCATCAGGGAATGTGACTTTTGCATCAGTAAAGCTTTGTACCAATCGATTGTGCTTTTTAAGGATGAAAGTGGCTTTTTTAATTCTTAACTATCTTGTCCTGGCGTTTTCCATGTGTAGAATGTAATTAGGTTTGTTTGGAGGACTCTGCAGAATGTCTGGTAAGTGAAAATATGTAGGTGGAATCTTGGCCCTGTTAAAACAGATTAAAAGTTTCCATCGCCTGGAGTGAAGTTAAATTTTCAAACTGTGGGTTTGTACAAAATGGGCTAAGAAGCAGACAAAGCTAATCATTTGTGGATATTTATCTTGGATATAAGTTCCCCTAAGAAAAAAAAAGCCTAGATTGCTCAGTTTCCATGGCTTACACCATCAACAAGTCTCGAAGTAGCAAAAAATTTGCCATGTGAGTCAATGAAAAATCTGGATAGTTGTAGAAAGAATCAACTGTAAATCTTTAGAAAATATTGTTTTCAGTCAAATTGAGCTGGATTTCTAGGTACTGAAGCTCTCATTCTATATTAGAAAATGTATTTTTTTTATTTATGAGAGCTAAGAATTTAATGAAGGTAACTGCCTTGGAGAGGAAGCTCTTTGATTAGTGCAGAAGTAACTGTAGGATAATTTGAAAGGTCTTTTGCAGTAAAATTATTTTAACCTGCCAGAAAATTTACCTGGATCTATACAAAGATATGACCTATGCACCTTCACTTGTATAACAGAAGGTCACACTAGTTTCCTACGTAACCTCTGGAATGAAGTTAGGTTTAAATTCCTAAAAGTATACTGCTGACTTTACATTTTTACATTATACAGGAGACTATAGCTACCACAGAGGGAAGTTTTGGACTGTTCTGAATGAAAACAGGGTTGGTAATTTTCTGTGGGACAAATAAGATTTTAAAGCTAGAACCAAACAAGCTCTGCCCTCTTTCAGTCTTTTTTTCTAGATGTCAGTATCCCAATTAGTTTGAAAAAATTATTGGATAATATGAAAATTCATGCCTGGATCTAGAGTGATGTGTACAATTTTTTTTTTTATTTTTTTTTTCCCTTCAAGAAGAGCATAAGAAGTATGGAACAGCTTCTCTACAGGAAGCTGAATGGCGTAGGACATACATGCTTATTTACTTTTACTGCTGTGGAAGGGGAACAGGGAATGAGAAAGGAAGCAAAGAATAGAACTTGAGGGCGAGTCGGGTGGGAACTGGGAGTGTGCGAAGGCCTGAAATTGGGAGGTAGTATATGTTGTTAAGCAAGGTCATACATATGTCTCCTATGAGACAGTTAAACTAGAAGTGACCTAACTTTTGTAGCTTTCTATAACTGGATGAAAACAGGATTTCATCAAAGTGTGAACATTACTTAATGAGCCTGAGGTTCTAGCATGTCGCTCGTTTCTTCACACTTGCTTCCTATGGTCAGATTGTGTATTTGGTAGCAGTAATATCTTGAGATGGAAATAATCACTAGTGATGAATAATGCGAAGATGGCCATTATACCAGGCAGTTTGTAACAGAGCTTATAAATAACACACAGGAATGAATAAGAAGCTGAGTAATGATGAGGAGAGAAGTAAATAATAATGGAAAACGAGTACACAGAGTTCTAACCCATGGATTCGTCAAGGAGGAAAGCGAGTCTTTGGACGTTTTCCAGCTGTTGCTGTTCTAATTTCACAGACGCTTTTGATTCTCTTCACCCACTGTGTGTATGAAAATACTGTATCTAGCACTAGCAGAAATTTTCCTTGCTGATGTTAAACACTTGTGTAAAAATAGTCTATATTTTATCTGGATTGTCTTATAGCAATTTTTAAAAATTATATTTTTGTTTTCTCTAAAGGGTAAGAGTAAGGTAGTAATGAGTAATCAGACCAGGCTGTTATCAACATGAGTAAGGAAGAAATCAGTGTAAGTTCAATTTAGTGGTAAAAGAACCTAGCAACATGATTTTCTCTGATAATGGAATAATTATGTAGAGAGATCAATATGTTCACAGGAAGGGCTTTTGGAATAGTCTTATTGTAGTATAATTTTGCTTTGTTGCTAATGACTTTTTCTCTACTCTTCTCACTGGCTTTCCAAATTCTAGTGAAAACCTAGATCAGTTTTTTTTCATGGATAAAATTATTTTTCAACTATAAACTAAACCAAGAGCAAGAAGATTATTTTCATGTCTTGCATTAATTTTAGCTGTTTTCTCTTTATAGTGCATGTGTTATTGCAAGACCTAAGTGGATTAGCTTTTTAAAAGTAGCAGTATTGTTGATTATTATTATGTTTTTGTAATTTCAATAAGAAACATGTACTAGTGCTTGCACCAATGCATCTACGGATGGACAAAGCTTAATTTAGCTGTTAAAGAACCGCTGTCGAATACTGTTGTCAATACTGCAGGGCTAGGGCTGAATATTATCTTACGGATATTTCATATATCAGGTATGCATTTATTGTGCAGTTAAGGGTAGCTGAAACAGTGTCTATCCCTCATTCCTAGATAAAATGGCTTGAAAATGCAGAATAATTTAGGTTTGTTCTAGACAAAATAGCCTGGAGTTTGGTTGATTTGTAAATGTCGCTTTGAACTGTGACTTTTGCTTAATCAACGTATTCACGAGCCTCAGGCCTCTGTGCTCTTGTGCGTGGCCCCACGTCACTATTTCTGTGACTAGATGTCAGCTTTGAGAGATGGTCTGTCCTTGCTTATGGACTTGGGGTATGTGCCTTGTTTGGGATGACTTTCATCAAATTCTCTCTAACGTGTGGATTATTTTAAAACTGACATATATTACGAAGTGGAAAAAGAACAGTAAGACTTTTAATGGCTTGCAATGACTTAGCTTAGTTGTAGGCAAAACAAAACACATCTTGCGTCTTCAAAAATTACTCTCTTCTGATAAGAGAATTATTATCCTGATAATGATTTATTTATAAAACAGTTTTCTTACCTGATCCATTTTCAGCTTGTAGATATAACCTTAATTGTCAAAGTAAGGTTTCAAAGAGCTGTTGCAATAACCAAGGATTTAGGATAGTCAGCTGTTGACGTGCATTCATGGAAAGACTTTCCTCTTGGAGGGTTTTCTTTCTGGAGATAGATTTGCCAAGGTTACCTTATAGAAGCCTTAGAGGCTCATGTTTTGAGACATGTTTTCAGGCCCTGTAGACAGATATTTATTCATTAGTCTCTGTGATGCGTTAGAGCTACTTGTCTGCTCGTGGACATTATGAACATAAACATTCATGATCCAGTTGTTTACAGTGTCAGCACTGAGTAGACATACATGAGTTACCAAGTGGTTACCTTGGTTTGGGTACGACAGATCTGTGGCCTGGTATTCCTGGTTTATTATCTTGTTTGGTGTTTTTTTTTAAAACATTTAATTTAGCGCTGGAGGAGTAGACTCCTCGGAAGCCATAAACAAGTGTCGGTGGGTGGGGAGAGGGCGATGTGCATATGGCATTAGGTGAGAGTTTCTTTTGCCATATCTGAAAACATCTTTTCTGTGGTAGTTCAAACATAAATAATATGGAAATCTGAATTTAAATTATAGTCTAGTATCAAAAAATGGATATATTAGTCTTGCATTCATATATTTCCAACCTTTCCACCAAAAAAAAACGCAGTAATGGCTATTGCCACCTTTGGGCCAATGTTTTTAAACCTAGTTTCCACTCAAGTTTAGACTACTTTCTTTTTCTTTCAGCATTTAAGTTGGAGAAGATTGTAGGTGATTATATTTACCTCAGGTAATTGGTATTCCATGGATACGAAAGGCAGACTTGGTAGTGCTTCATATTGTCACTTTTTACTGTAAGACCTTATTTTCAGGTACTTTTGTAGCTTTAAAATGCGTATGACCTTCCTTCCTTCCCTTCACCACCTACAGAGTGTGCCTTTTAGATACCTTTTTTCTGCTATTTCAGCGAAAATAGCTCAGCCATTTTCTGAAACTGAATTAAGGAAAAATTCTTATTACCCATGCTAATAAAATCATATAACTATTTAATGGAAATTATCTAATATCCCCTGTATGGTGGAGCAGTGGCATGAGATCAGAGGAACTATCTTTTGCCTGGGATGAGTTTTTTCGATCTTTATGAAATTTGCCTATCAAGTCGCTACTCTCTAAAAAAAAATCCAATTTTACAGACGTTTAGTAGAAACATATGAAATGTGGTAGCTGAAGACTCTGAAAATGCCCTCAGCACTAATCCTTCTCCAGAAATACAGCTTCAGAGTGAACTCTTGCTGTTATCGCTCCTCCCCGCTGCTGTTAATTTTCCTGCAGGGATTCGGACCTTGGAGACCTCGCAGCCTGAATCCCTCTCTAGCTCTCTAACTTAATAGCATCTGCAAATGGTACCTGCGGTACCAGAAGAGAAGAGTCCGTTCCAGCCTGATCAGAATGACTGACCTTGGTGGTTGATGCTATTATCAGTTCTTGACTACAGGACATGGTGAGATAGTAAACCGTGGAGTGCTTAGGACACTGCACTGATACAGAAAACCAAAATGTCCTCCTGAGTATGGACTACACAGGATGCAAGAGAGATGCACTAAGCTAATTTACTATATCATTTCTAATTAAATTCAAGTTTTCAAGTCCATGTACTCAGAAGTACTTTTCTGACTTTATGAAAACTGATCTTCAGGAGGCTTTCCAGATGGGTGGCTGGCAAGATGAAATGTTCAGTGTCTAATTTTACTAGCATTGGATTCCTTTCTTTTTAATTTTATTTTTCTTTTGCAAAATGCTTCTGAGGAAAGGAAGGAGGAAGAAAAAAGGGAAGTATTTTGGCTTTTTTTTTTTTCTGGAAGAAAATTAATTTTCTGTAAAATTTTAATCATGGTGTTGAACGCTATACAAGAACTTGGAATTACTAGAAGAGAAATTGTACCCTTTCAGGAAATGAAAAGCCTTTTACTCAGCACTGTGTTTAGATATATAGCAAGGATGGGTAATTAAATAGTGAACAGGTGCTCACTTACCAACCGTAGAGCACACAGGTCTCAACAGCATACACATGAAAGTACTCATGCGTTCAGATTGCCTCTGGTACGTACGTCTTCACATTCCGTATTTATGTCATTTTTATTTGATGTTGTGTCATAACAAATGGAGAGATAATCTCACTTTTCTGCCCGTTCATCTTTCTTTTCTTCACTCAGATTATTAAACAGAAAGTGATAAACACAGCAATTTTAGCATCGCAGGAAACTGCCTTCTTTCTTTTTTTTTTTTAACTCCATCTTTCTTTTAGGGATATTTCTCAAGCTGCATTTTCTTTGTACATATGAAAGGAACGCAAAACATAAACCCTTCAGAATCATATTTTCTAAGGCATTTTTGTCATCTTCATTGTTCTCATCTGCTTGGTTTTCAGTTTTTCTTTTTAAAATGTCATATCCCAAACTGAATCCCATCAGTCCTGCTGTTGAAGCTGGAGCATTGCTGAGCAGAGAAGGATTATTTGTACTGGTTTGGCACATGCTGTAACTGTTAATGTAATCAAGTGTAGCATTTGTCCTTTTTCAGTGTAAGCTTCTTATACTTGATTCGCAAGCAATTTATGATTTAATATATAATAACCATATCTGTCTTTGTAGGACTGTTCCTTGGCCCGCATATTTCTTAAACACTTGCTTTTTGGTTCAGTGTTCACTACCATTGCAATTTTTTGGACTGTAAAAAAAAATAATTTAAAAAATACATATGAAATGCATTAGCCAGTGGAAAACTAAGGCAAAATGAGCTTCTTCGGCAGGGAATATGCAGAGAATATGTTACAAATGAAAACAAAATTTTAAAAAATTGTAAATAAAATATAGTTTGAGTGTCTTAATTCAGGTGTGATTTAAGGGTCCTCACCAGAGAGATGTTTATCCAAAGTACCAAAAGAAGTTTGGAATGACAAAGTGGTTGCAAGTAGATGCAGGAAACTGAAGAGCAGAGCATCAGATAAGAGACTCCAGAAAAAAGGGTGCTACTGGGGTAGGTCATGGGGTGGGCAAGTTGCAAGATAGCTAAGTTCAGGTGAAAAGATGCTCCATAGAAATAAGTTTAGCAAGTTCTCTTGACTGAAAAGAAAGCTCAGCCCAGGAAAGCTGTGGCCTCACGCTAGGGAAGGTTACTGGTAAATTCAGGAATGCAAGTAACGGGATGCTAAATCCCTCAGCATAAGCTGATGCTTTTTCTTTCACCTGTCTGTGTACAGAATTACTACATCTTAGTTCATCAATCAGACACCTGATGTAGGTCAGTTAGTCTTTTTTTTTTTTTTATGGCAGATAATTTTTTCATTGTTGTTTAATGAATCTGCAGTAACTTGATTGTCATGGAGAATACAGATAGCCAGGAGTGCCAGCATTTTAGTCATTCTGACACACTGCAATCAAACACAGTGCTATTGCTATTAATTCAGGAAAAATAAACAGAGTAACGGTGACATTTGAAACAGAAGTGACAGCAGACATTTAATAGTAGAGTGCAAAAATTTGCTACCAAGCTGTCTTAGCTACAGCTACCACCTCCTGAGTGTAGAAATAGATTTTTTTATTATTATTATTATTTTATTTTTTTAAATCAATAGCTGAAATAAATTGTAACTACTACTCTAGATCACTTTTCCACTGCCGAACAGACATAGAGCAATGTGCTCTGCTGCAGATGTCAGCAGTGTGATAGATTGACACTGCTGTGGGGAGGGGAAAGGCTAAATTAACTTATTTTGGAGATTAAATGCTATATGCCTGCCTGATGGTTGCTGCTTTTTTTTTTTATGTCAGGAGAAGGAGTCTTAGGAAACCCATGTAAGACACTACTGTAACTTAGATTGTCATAGTATCTAGCTAACCCAGCAGCTCGGACTCCTGTTGTGGGATATGCTGTACATACAAGTATTCTCTTGGACAAAACCTGTGTAAATTAATGAAAGTCCACATGTTCTAATTTCTGCTAAATCTTCTAGTCACAGTCTTTCCACCTTTACAATAAACCATATATTTTTCCTTCTTAATACCCAAGTTCTAAGAATGTGCTAATCTTTCCTCTTCTGTGACCAGGCTGACACACCTTCCCAGGAAAAATAAAAAAAGAGTAGAGCTCTTCAAGTTCCCATTGCCTCTCAGAGCAAACAATATACAATTTTACTAGTTTCTCTGCAGGTAAGAGGGGAAAAAAAAAAACCCAAATATTTTCTGAGATACTCAGAGTTCAAAGTGGAAGGTCAAGAATACATGCTAGGCAGAGGAAAGTCATAAGACAATTAAAGCTCATAGATGTTAAAAATATCAGGAAATCAGAAATATGACATAAGTCATTGACTGTTATTAATGGAAGTACTTTACAATAAGCCTAATATTTACTTTAAGTGGTTCATCTCAAAGAAAGACATTATTGGGAGTATAATGTAATTAATACACGGATGCACCCCGTATGTGCAGCCTTGGATAATGTTTCTTGATTTTGTTTGCTTTTGTTTATTTAAACTACTCTGTGATATTTACTTGTAAATGCTGAAATTAATTATTTTCATAACTTAAAGGAAAAAAAAAAAGAATTCTTCTATCTCTGAAAGAGCCCTACTTAGAGGCAACTAGGGTTTGAGCCAGCTTATCCTCACTTGTTTGAGTAGCCTCCTTGGCATCCTTTAACCATGTCCGTGGGTAAAGTGACTGGTGGTTGAGATCTAGCTGTAAAATGCACTGAGCAGCCCCAGTTCCCATTGCGTGTGAAATTCTTACGCCTGTTTTTCAGAATAATCCTGACTGGCAATTCTACAGTCGCTCCCCTGTGGGCCCTCCAATTCCACACTAGAAATATTGTATGCACTAAATCTGTCCATGGTGGAGGTTAGTGGCAAACAGCTGTTAGACTTGGAATTCACTCCCTAATTTATCTCGTAGTGGCTTCCATCTGCAAACAAGATCATTCCTCGTTCCTTGTTTGTGCAAACTCCTTCTGCAAGAGAAGTCACGAGAAGTTTGCTTGAATAAGAACAGGTTAAAATCTCAGGATGTAAATGATTTCTCTGAGAGTTGTGAGCACTTAGCACATTGCAGGATTGAGTCTATAGACACTTATTTTTTTTTTTCTTCAGATTCAGATGAGTTTCCAGTTCCCGAAATGAGACTGAATACAGTATAAAAATGAATGCTGCTGTAATTGGATTAGAGAAAGTGGCTGGTGTATGAGGAAAGCCAAATGTTACACTAACACATTAACTAGTCCTAGCACTATCAAACTTCCCTTACTTTTCATTGTAAAAGTAGTGAAGTCAGCTTTTTATGGGAGTTATTAGCATTATGGAATGAGGGATAAGACATCTACTAAATTCTTTATTTGGACCATTTTCTCTGGGTGAAATTTAGCATAATGATTTCAGCAGAGGAAGAGAAGTCTTGAGAGCAAAAATGCTTTGCAGCAGTGTATTCACTTTGATTTTAGTGGGGAGGAAAGTGCATGTGGACTAGAAAATGGGCAAGCACAGGGGATTTGAGAGCTGTCTTTTTTTTTTAATTTTATTTGTTGTACACAGTGGAGTTTTGATCCCTGAGGTGGTCTTCACGGCAGTGGTATGGGCTAGAGTAAAAGCACTGAAAGTACTGTATTATAGAAATGCTTGTTTCATGACTCGATGCTACCTCTGTGGTGAAAAAACCTGCCTATGGGGCTGAGACAGCTTTTTTTTTCCTCCAGAATCTTTATTTGAATCCTTTATCCTGAAGAAGACCAAAGGTGAGCACCCACTCTTCACCATTCTATCTGCACTAAGTTTCTTATCTTTTTGCAGCGCGTACTGAGATGTTGTCCTTCAGATTGGCATTGTATGTTGTGATGTTCTTATTTCATAGCATTTGTCAGGGCAACGGGACAACAATCAAGCATTCTGCTATGGCAAGAGAAACCTGGGGAAATCGTGTGAAGTCTGATGAATTATTGAGGTATATGCCACAAAATTTATCGTTCTAACTTAGGAATAATACGGGGAAATCCATGCTGTAGACCAAACTGTTGGATTACACATGGTGATGTCTATGGTCAGTAGTGAGTGGGTAAGCACTACTGTGGGTGAAGGAGTAATAAATTTCTATCTGAATTGATTAGTGTTACAGTATACAAAAGCCCAAATTAACTTTTTTATAGTTTTAGATTTTGTATGCCCAATCAAAATTCTGCCTTGTGTTTACCTTGAAAAATAAAATTGTACGATAAAGACCAAAAGTGAGATCTATGTAAATCTATTTTGGTAAGAAGGCAAATATTCTGATTTTGGTTACATTAACAATTTAAACCTCCAGTTTTTAATGGAAATGTATGTAAAGTTAAAAAAAAAAAAAAAAAAAAAAAACCTCATTGGTGGTTAGGAGGTTAAAAATCGGAGGGAAAAGCTGGTTCTCTCACATGTACATTTTGAAAATATGTATGTTGTTATGGAGTATATTTTAAGTTCTACTTATATTGGATATTATTGTAAGTCTTCACCTGCAGAATACTCCCTGCACACATTTTAAAATGAGGATATAATGAAATACACTATAAAATACTTGTTCTTTTTTTCTGTCAGTAAAACTTAACTTGTATATAATTTGGATTACAAACTATGAGTTAATTTTTTTTTTTTAGATTGTGATTTAAATAAATCTTTCAATGTTAAATTCAGTGTACTTTGAGGAGGGGTTATAAAGAAATGGGAGAGAGTTAGAAGATAAAAATTACTGAAAGACTTATTTGGTGTTTGGGAGTCTTGTGCAAGCAGCTAAAAGTGTTTGGAACAGAACCAATCTTTCTGTGAAAGCTTTATTGATTACCCAGAGAAAAGTCCATTTTAAACACTTTCATAGCATTGTGTTGCCTGAGGAAGCAAAATCTATTACACTTTTGACTATGAACTTCTTGTTTATGAACTCAGCTGTCTTAGTGGACAGCTGGAAGAAACCAGCGTTATTATTTCTTCTGTCTCTAAAGCAGGGTTATTAAAAACCCTGTATTTTTCCCATGTGTGTACGGCTGCTGTTTTCAAAAACCTTACATAGTGTGAAGTGGTTTGCCGTGTGCCTCAGCTGGACCCAGCATGTGTGGCTGGCTCCTGGAATGGTTTTCAGGACAGGCAGCTTCTGGGGTCCAGACCCTTGGAGCGATGTGTGTGAGTAGGATCTGGGCTGTAGTCGTTGATTAGTATTAGCTGCTTCAGGTGTTTATCTGGCTGTAGGCGATTTACTTGTGTGAGGAGAATGAATCAAATATATCTATGGTTAAATCAGCTGTGAAATAAGCTACCCAAACAACTATCACTCATCGTTGTGAACGCTGCTTTATGTACGAAGAATTTCTGCTTCTCTTTGACCTAAGGAAAGATCTAAGCAGGACAGATGAAGAAGGGAGCGAGTGCTTCTCTTTTCCCTTACTTAAGATGGGTGAAAGTTAGGCTGCGGTTGAGGATAGTCTGAATTTGGAAGGTACTTTCTCTTGTAAGGGAAGGCTGCAAAAAATCACCTCATGGGGAGAACAATAGATGCTGGTGCTGGAGGAGGTAGGAAAAGAGTGCGGAAGGGCACGGTGTGGCTGTTAAACTTAGGGACAGTGCAGGTCATCTCTGCATGTGGTGTTTGAGATGGGAGCCGTTGGGACTGAACTAATTCTTGGAGACCAGGAAAGGTGAATTGCATATATGTGATGGGCGTGGCATGTGCCATCTCATTGAGGGTGAAATGATGTGACCTGCTGCTTTTAGCACTGGGTCTTTTTTCAATTTGTGCTTGTAAGATCAATCCAGCTGAAGTTGGTACCTGTAAGTTCTTTAACTCCCAGGAACTGTGCAGATGATTAAATCGACTCAGAAACAGCATCTTCAAACACTTTTTTGGTTTTTTGTTTTTTTTTTTTTTTCCACCCCAAAGGCTCAAAGCATGTGGAGAAAAGGGTGAAAATGATAAAAAGCCTCACTTACTTTCACCTAAATCTTTCCTTGGAGCTTACGGTTCTTTTTCACTCCAACTGACCCTCGTTTCTGGCTGTGAGGAGCAGACTGCGCTGTGCACAGCGTGTTTTCTCTGTCCTCTTGTAATACCTTGCCAGCCTGACAAGTTTTAATGACTCCTTGGAAATTTTTTTAGCAACAAAATAGAAAAGGGATGTGAGAAATATTTCTTGCCTGTCATGTAAAAAGTTAGAGTATGCTCATTTGTACAGTAGTGCTGGGTAGTTACTCTTTTAGCAGAGATTTAAGTCTCATAAAGGTTGTGGACAAACACATAGAAAGACTGGGAAAATGCCTCAAAGCACTCACAATTCTGTTCTTTCCTACTCAGCCGCTCTTTTCAATCTGACTATGGTAGCTTTAGCTGTAGAACTCAGGCATTCAAATAGATTAAAGTTCTTAGGAAGCTTGGATTTTTTTTTTTTTTTGGTTTTATAGAATCATAGAATGGTTAGAGTTGGAAGGAACCTTCAAAGGCCATCCAGTCCAACCCCCCTGCAAGGAGCAGGGACATCCCCGACTAGATCAGGTTGCTCAGAGCCTCATCCAACCTGGCCTTGAATGTTTCCAGGGATGGGGCATCCACCACCTCTCTGGGCAACCTGGGCCAGTGCTCTACAACCCTCTTTGTAAACAATGTCTTCCTATTATCCAATCTAAATCCATCTTCCTCTATTTTGAAATCATTACCCCTACTCCTGTCACAACAGGCCCTACTGAACAGTCTCTCCCCATCTTTTTTGTAGGCCCCCTTGAGGTACTGGAAGACCGCTATCAGGTCTCCCTGGAGCCTCCTCTTCTCCAGGCTGAACAGCCCCAACTCCCTCAGCGTGTTTTATTTGTTTTCTGAAACAGAAGATGATGTAGGAAAGATTTACTGGGGAGTTAAATAATAATGCAATGAAATGATAGAATAGGTATAAAATTAAGACTCTTACATGTGCAGAAGCCAAAGATAGAGAAAATTATTTTGAGACATCTGTGGTTTAGAGGAAAGTCTGGATGTCTTGATGTAGATGTGCTAGTTGGGTTTAGGTTGACAGGTGAGATGATCTGGACATAAGATATGAAGGAGAAAAAATGTGCTCAATCAAAGAGTGAGCCTAGTGAGAAGCCTTACTGAAAGCTGGAGGGGCGATGACACAGGTTCTGCAAAGGGTGAGTTAAAAGAACAGTCAGGGCCATAGAAAACAAGCAAAAGGTAGGGTGAGAGAAGTCAGACTAGGAAAAGAAAGAATGAAAAGAAGTATAAATAGGATAGAAAAATGTTAAAGGTGACTGACAGGTCAGAGGGTAGGAAAATGGATCAGAGGCTGGAAGGGAGAAGGTCGTTGCAGACTGTCGAGAGGAATTTCTGTTAACAGCTGGGTTTTGTTTGGTGTTGAGGGAAAGGGACCTCAGGCAGTTTCTGTAAACAAAGAGCTTAGAGGTGAGAGGGAGAAGAGTGATATTTAGTCCATGAGGCAGGGTTGAGGTTGGGGCATTAGTGTTTCCATCTGAAAAGGCCAGCTAAATCATACAGCGTTAGCAAGGAGGCTCAGATTTTGGGAGAAGAGCTAATTCTAGTGCCCTGGTTCATCTTCAGATTGCATTTTGGCAGAATAAGGAATTTATAGCAAGGTTACAAAATGTGACTGGAGGAGTATAGAGGTGAGGTGCATTCACCAGTTTGCTTTAGTGTGTTTATGAGGCATCACTCCAGTTCAATACGTAAGGGGAGTTGATGCGTAGAACTTGCTTATTTCAGAGGAAGAGTTTGAGGTTAAAACTGTTGAGTCCTGTAATCCATGGACATACGCTGTATGTAAGTGTTATGAATATATTAAATACTTTTAACAACTAAAATAATTCGACTAAATGAATCACTAGGATAACATGCCAATATTTCTGTATGAAATATGTTGTATCTTTTAAAATAATACCTGAGCTACTGTGAAACCAACTTTTTTTGTTGTTTAAAAACTCTGCAACCAGTCTGATGTTTCTATTTAGTCATATAAGCTAGCTATTAAAATGATACTGAAGGTGAAGGTGTGTTAATGAGGGATTTTTGAGGTTTCCATATTTTCCTATTGAAAGTGTCAGTTTTCATCTGAAAGTAAAAAAAAAATCCCACTGAAGTACTGCTTGACCTGGAGCTGAGAACGTAGATGTTCTGTTGTTCCATTTATCTATACGTACATGTGAGTTGAGCAGTATTTAGTGGAAGTAGTTAAGAAGCTAGTCAAGTCGTATCCTCAAAATGGATCATGATGCAACTGTTGTCAAAACTCTGAAATTAATTTCTTCTGTGCCTTTGTTTCTTAGTGATAATTTTTTTGTTGTTGTTGTTCTTGTGGAATTTTTAGATTTCCAACTAGAAAAGATCATCTTCTTGATGGAGATCTGTCATTATTCTCCTTTGTTATCTTGACTTTTCAATTAAGGTAGTGGGTGGTAAGGACACTCCTCTCTATCATACCTACACAATTGTTTTCTTTTAGCCAGATCGCATTAATCTCTCAACTTGTCTTTATACAATTTAGTAACATGTGATCAGAGAAACAAACTGCCAGAGCTATATTTGTCCTTTTAGGAGATACGAGATACTAAAAGAAAGCCCTCCTGTTAAATGAATTTTTATAATGCAAGCTGGGCATGAATTCAAAAACACTATTACACTGTGAACATAAATGTGTTAGACTGAAATAACAAAATTAGAGTGGGCAATAAATAAAGCTCCGGGGGTGCACTTCTACTGCCTTAGCAAGATGAATTCCTTACAATCATGGAAATTATCGCAATATCACTAATGGAAAAAAATTTTCTGGGAAACAGACCAGACTATCTGTCTCATTCCAGCAAATTGAGGCATTATCCATTAGAGTTCAATAAGTGCCATTCTTGTATCTGTTGCAAATTGCCATATATAGTTGTTGTGATGAAAGCATTAGACAACAATAGCAAACCCCAGAACTCTTCCAGAGCAAATCCTTCTCAGTTTATTGACGCTGCTGAAGAACGGCACTAGTCTCTTGAATAGATGGGTTGGCTTTAGCGTTGAACTAAAACAAAAAAAAAATTCCTTAATCAAAGAAGAGTACGTTAAAAGAATTAAAAGAGGATGAATATTGGTCACGTAATGCATGGTAGCAGCTTTTTTATTGAGTTACATTGAAACAAATTTGGCTTTTCTGCACACTTCAGCATGCTGTTTGGCAGAAGGAAATTGTAGTTGAGTATAAGACAAGAACAGGAGAGGCAGCAGATAAAGGAAGAACTGATGTAAGTAGAGACCCAAGTGTAGTCTCCTGATCAGTCTAAGACTTGGGTGCGTTGAATTCTGTTTGATAGTTAATTTTAGAGCTCTCAGTTAAAAGGATTCTCTTGTATCTTTAAATACTTCAGTCTGCAAAATGGGATGCCTCAAGTGATGAGATTCCATTTGAAACCAGAGAGCTTTGTGATGCCAGAAGAACAATCTGCTACATTTGCTGTTGTATATGGTTGCAAAATCAGAGTCTACATGGATTCAAATTTTTGGCAAGTCTGTTTGAGAAATGACCAAGACATTGGACTATGTATTTAAGTCTCATATTTTCACGATTGGGATGGTCAGGAACTGATTAATAAAATACACAGTGTATCATCTTTGGAGTCTGTGTGAAGTAATCCCCACCAGCTAGGTTTTTCTCTTTGAAATTAAGACCCTCCAACTAATCTGCAATCCTACCCAAAATAAATGGCAACTCGGCTGAAGTAAACTGCAGAACTGCTGTCTAGGAGCATCTGATGCTAATCCAAAAATTGCAATTTTTGCATGCAACTACTTAAAACCCATGAAATGTGCCGATTCTGACTTTTAAATGGTGTGAATAAGAATATTTCATGATAAACAACTCTGATGGAGGGAAACTACTATTTGAAGTTCTGGCTGAAGCTAAGATTTAAGATGCTACGTAAGATTCAAATGTTTCAAATAAGTACCAAGTTTCAAACCAACTACTTTTGTTATATATGCCTGATTAACACAGGTTTTTTTGTTTTGGTTTGGTTTTTTTCCTCTATATCAAAAGGACAGCTTGAAATCTCAGTAATACATCTGTTGCTTAAAATAGCCTTCCAAAAACAAAGTAGTAAAGCACAGATTGCTTCATTTGACCCGTAGTAGAAGAGACCTTTCTAACAGCGTGTTAGTTACGGCATCTCTGCAGCCTTAGGAGCTGAACTTGCAGTCTACATCTGTACTTCTAAAAAAAAAAAAAAAAAAAAAATTAATTCAGGCTGTTTTGCACCCAGAAGCCAAAAGGCACGATATCCCACGAGTTCATGGAGCTGAACTCTCTTAACCTCTCAAACAGGACGGCAGCGTTGAGGCTGCCTAAGGGGAACGGTTCCTGGACTGCACTAATGCCTGACCTGTGCTCCGGAGCTGGTTTGGAAAGCGCTAATTGGTAGGGGCCAAAATCAGGCTGTGGAGGTTGCCCTGGTGTAACAGCAGAGATGGCTGTGTGCCAGGGTCTCTGCCCAAGCCCTGGCAGTGTTTCGTTTCCAGCACCGGCACAGCTATAGAGTTAAGAAAAAAAGGAAAACATTCCTCCTTGGACTGTAACTCTAAAGCTGTATTTTCCCTTGATCATAATTATGTCTCTCACCATTAAATGAACTTCTTTCTTTTCATGCATTTTTCTCACTCTGGAGTTGCTGGTGGGGAGGAGAGAGGAAAAAAAAAAAAGTGCTTGTGATGTTTGTTTTTTCTTCTGTGAAACAGAAAATAACACCACCCTGCTGCCTTCTAGCAGTTGATTAAGCCATGCACTTTTCACACGGGAAGGGTGGTGAATCTTGATATTTATGTTTTGACAGGCTTTTTAGTATGGTTTTCTAGGGAAAACCATGCTAAAAACATCCCATGTGCAATCACATGGGAAATGGCCGAAGAGATGGAGGAAGGGGAAGGAGGGCAGGGGCAACTGAGGAGGGGAAGGGGTCTCTCTGACTGTTGAGTAGGAAGTCATTACTCCTGCTCAGAAATGACCAAGCTAAAAGAGAATTTGCAGCTCATGCCATTTTGGATTGAACACCACCAGACACTTCTAAGAGAGATACCTTTCTGTTCTTCAGCAATTGGAAGGACTTTGGCCAGGCCTTCTTTGACACTGACATAAGCAACCAGCAAACTAAACTCATAAGGAAGTAGACTTTATAAATTCATATGTTAGCGGAACTGCTTCTTTTGCTCTCTTATATTTTTTCCATAGGAACTTCAACACAACCTCTATGACCATGAAAAAGTCAGTTTTGCTAAAATAGCTTTCTCAAATGAAAAACCTTCAGCTATTATACTATACACAGACATGTACGCATGTGCACACAAACATACACTATTTTTCTGTGAAACACACACATACAACAGATTTTTCTGTGAAGAAACCTTCATAGTTTAGTGTTACATAATAATTCCATTATTTTCCTGCTAGGGTTTTCTTTCTCCATCTGGTAAATGGGCATTGTACAAAAAGGTTCAAGTAGCCTAGCTCTTAAAAACATTTTGAGTTGTCTGGTCTGATAGACTTCAGATGAAGGTAGAATTATTTTTATGATAATCAGTTCTTGTGCTGAGACACAGCTGAAATTCAATCCAAATGTCTGAAAGTCCAAGCCCCTCTAGACCATCTTGTGATTATAAACGCATCATATTCAGAACAGCTTTTTCTTCTCATAAATCTACATGCTTTTATAAACAAAGGAAGAGAAAAATAACCAAGATTAAAACTGATAGTGTTGGAAATATCCTGGCTTCTCCTCAAACTAGATCCAAATTCAGTCATGTAGTTGGCACTTCTTGAAAATGGATAGCGTCCAGATGCAATACTATATACCACAGCTACTCTGCTCTATTTTTTTTAAACACTACCCTGTTGTTTAAACTACAAAGATAATATGTAGGAAGGGAAATGAAACATAAGCTACACAGCCTATGATTCTCTGTTCTGTCCTTGCTGAGAAGAAAAATAGACTAACATATGAATCCCATACATCAGCAAATCTATTCTTTCTAAGTAGTTTTCCAGCAGCATATGTTATTTCTTTAGAGAAAAAAAAAAAGTTAAATTAATATTGTTTTCTTTACTTTCTGCAGTCACCAGTCTAGTAGGAGTAGAAAACATCTTTGTGAAATAGCTTTGAATAAGTCATGAACCTCTGATAGAATAAAAAATGACAAACGTTAGCTACATTAGTTGTGTAGATGACTCGATGGATGGATCTGCATACATATAAAATAAAAGTTCATAATGCAGCAGAGATACTGCAAATGCTTCTCTGATTCATTGATAGCCCTGAAGCTGTGTCTCAAAATGGACATAAAAACAAGTCAAGAAATAAAAATACTGTAACATTCACAACATTCTTAAATCTAGTTTGTGATAAAAATTACAATTTTTATTTGATTGAGTTCTTACATGCTCTGTGTCGTTGCATTTTGCATCACTCTAAAGAGGGGTGGTGGGAAAACACTAAAATGAGTCTCTGAAATTTTGAAATAGCAGAATTGTGTGAGTTTTAGGACCCACATGTGTCTTGGCAAGTATTGTGCAGTTGCATATTCCGTATACTGGAGTTACCAATGAATCTAAAAATGAGCAAGGTTGAAAAAGTCCCTCTCTAACAGACAAAAGACATAGGGAGCTTCTTTATTACGCTAAAATAGGAGAAAATCTCTTGAAGCAACTGAGTGCTCAGTGAAGATTCCCATTTTAAAAATCAGGAGGTAAAATTATGAGGGACATTCATGTGGGTTTTTTTTTTCCCAGATGTCAATATGCAAGTCCTTGTTTGTTTAAGTGAATAAACGTACATGAATCACTGTGACATTTAGAATCCATATTCAGAGCAGAATAGCGTTTAGTAAAGGAAGCCTGAGGCCACGCATTAAACAAAGGGAGGAAAATGAAACGGTGACTGGCTGCCCATTTATCTGAGCATTGACCACTCTGTTAAGCAGAAGACCTCTTAGAAGAGTTTGTCTTCAGGCAGGTAAATCTGTATTTAGAGCAGGTGCACGTGGGTAGCATGGTCTGCCTGCATTTTGCATTTCCCAGTGTTTTAGTGCTTGTGTTGGCTTTGTTTCATACCTGTCGTGTGTTGGAGGGAAAAGGGATGGGAATCTTCTTGTGATACTTCATTGCAGCCTGCTATTGATTCTGTGCTTTGAGAGAATTAGACCTTGCACGTCACAAGAAAAAAAGGGACACTGCATCTCTCTTGCAAGAGGCTGCTTTGCAAGGAGAGGTTTAGTGCTAGCGCAAATTTACTGGCGATGTAAAAGCCTGCGAGCCTTCTCCTGCTAGCGCCTGCCATGTTGACACCCGTTTCCAAGCTTTGTGACATGAGGGTGCACGGGGTGCTTCCACCTGCCTGCTAGGCTGTGACTGCTGCCACCACAAGTGCTCCTGCGAAGTCCTGAGAACCAGAGCAAGGCTGCAGGGTGGTACGAGGAGGTCCGATCCCTCTTTGGGGATCTGCACCGGGACTGAATGACTTTTGCTGCTGAATGAAGCGTGCAAAATCCTTGTGCTCTTGAGCACTTCCTTCATGCTGCGTGGATTTTTGAAACTTTGCAATACTTGAAGGAAAAGTCACTTTAAGAAATATTAACAGTCTCTGTTGGTGAGTTTGCTGACCTTTGTCTGTATGGCAGAATTCATGGAATGATGGATTTTGGATGGAATTATGAGTAAAGCCATACCATATGATGAAATGGAGGTCATAGTTTTGATCCATCATCATGTGTTCCTTCTAGAGCTGGAAAGGGTATTTTCACAGCAGTACGTCCCTGCACCCGAGATAATAAATGCCTTCCTGTCTGATATGAGAAACATGATGTCTTCTCTCTGCGTGGTACCAATTGGGTATGTACCAGACTGGAAACGCAGCATCTAGGATCCCTGTACTGTACAGGGTAGACAAGTCATTAATTTATTGATATTGCAACTGATTTTCTTTGATGATTTACATTTTTCAAATAAGTTGAGAAACATAACAAGAAAATAACGATGCTGATATCTGTCACTTTCAGATGCAAGGCTTCCCAAAAGCTGTAAGAATATTAGAACTGATTCTATAAGAGCTGCCTGGCACATGGCTGAGATGTTGGCCGACCGAGGAATGTTCTTCAGGGTTTTCTTAGTGCTGTTGAGTAGCTCTGCTCATTGGGAGGCTCAAAGCTAAAACTTGAGGTATGTGTAGCAGTGTGCAGAGATCATGATTGTCTTTAGAACTTGTGGACTTCAGAGCCTGTGCCATTTTGGGATGCAAAGTTATCTGGAGTACATCATTCTACAGTTAAAATATAGGGCAACAAGATAATCTCTTCCATGCCTAGTGAGATACACGTACATATCGTGATCTAATTGCATTTGTAGGCATCTAAGAATGACTCTAACATTACTTTAAAAGCACACTGATGTTGGTTTGTTTTTTTTTTTTTTTTTTTTTAGTTTTCTACCTTCTTTCTTATGCATGTCACAGCATGATTTATGAGAATTGGTGTGTCTACTAGTGATATGTAGTAACATGCTGTTCAGCAAGGAGAAGGAAGTTTCATCTTGTTAACATTCCATATTTCATTCGGTTGGTTCAGTGAACCTTTACATATGTATTCATGAGATTGTGCCTGTAGATGAATGTGGAGGTGGAATTACCAACGAAACCAAATGCAGAATGTTAAAAATGATCTGTAAAAGGTTTCAAATTCTTCATTTCTGTGACAAGAATTATAAGTAGGACAGACAAGAATTATAACTAGACTGGAAAATGGCATCAGGTAAATTAATTGTAATGATACTGACTGTGACAATGGAGAAGAAAGGTAGAAATCCTCGGCATTATTTTGAAGACTTCAAGGTCACTGTATTTTAGTTGCTCTCAGATGTTGCAGCATGGAGAATTAAATAATTGTGCCAGAACTACATATACGTTAATTAATTTTATATGATTTTTCCACTAATGCTCCAGTTCTCGTTATTAGAATTGCACTTTTAAAATGTTTTCTATTAATTTCCTTTTTAAGACTATCATGCAAATAGTTTATGTTGAACAATAAGAATTTATTTTCATTCTTATTGTGTCTTCACTTGAATGACAAAAATCCTAACCAAAGTAGAAAATAGTGGAGATGTAATCTATTATTATATTACAAATCATAAAAAGAAAAAAGTAAGGTAACAATTTATATTTTTGACGTGCCTAAATTACTCATAAGAGTTACTACCTTTTTTTCTCTGTCAGATTCTTGTTTGAATCTCACAGTGGTTTAAAAGTAATTCATGTGCAAAACATTGTAGCAGGCATACAAGATGGTATCTAATTATTCAATTCAGAGAAATTTTAAAGGTGCTAATTATATGCCACGTGTTATGGTCTGACTGCAGAGCACCACAGAAACTTTCAAGATGCTACTAAAGGTCCAGGTTTTCCAACACAAAAATATTGCAGGATACATGGGATAAAATCCTGTTAAATGTACGGGACTTATAAACACACAGAGGTGCTAAAGGAGATCTTTTGCCCTGTGCCAGTTAGAAATAGGAAATTTGTAGAACCACCACTGTAGCTTGAGTTAAAGTAGCATAGAACACATTTTAAGCAACTTTATTTTAGAATGTTTACGTTCTTCACCTTAAACTGCAGAAAGCATCTATTGGATTTATCTGGACCTCTGTTATTGCAGTCAATTTCACGTCATTCATTTTTTTATGTGTTTTAACCACCAGCTGCATACTGCAACATTATTATTATGGCATGACAGTTTGTATTTAGATTAGGAAAGGTTCCCTGAGGCATGTCCTTGTAGGAAAAAAAACCAGGAAAAAACAAAAAAAAAACCACAAAAAAGTAGTTTCAACACTATCTGACTCAAGTTTATAAGCTTAATGTAAGCGAAAGCTATGCCAACAGTGATGAGGATGCTTTCTCTACTACTTGGTGCAGGACAAAAAGTTAGAGGAGGTGCTGTGATGCTGGATAAGCCTACCCAGAAAAAAAGCAGATGTAAGTACAGCCCGTCTTGACATGTTAGGTACAAGAGCAGAAGGTCTCTAACCTTCCTATCCATCCATCCATGGATAAGCCAGCGTGCAAAGGGGAGGGCTCTGCAGGAGAAAGGCTCTTGCTATTGTCATCATGGAAGAGATGGAGCAGGTGATGTGTGCCTCTCAGAGTTCTTCAGCTTGTCATTGTTCATTTTCTTCCAGGCTGAAAATATCTCCTTAATCTGTTGCATAAATGCAGTACAATGCAATAGCAGCAAGCTGACACCGCTAAGAGACATTAACAAATAAAGGAGTGCTGTTACATTTTGTTCAGCTCTTCAGACTGGAAGAAGGTAAGCTAGTGTCTCATGTCCAAAGAATGCCAAGTGCTGGCAGTCCAAGCTATAAAATGTGAAGGAAATGTTGAGTTTCCACACTCATAAACCAGCTAAGAAGTTGCAACAGTGGCAATAAGCAAAGGGATGAAATCTTGGCTTCGTAAAGTTGATAAGAATTAAACTTCTCAGTTCAGTGGAAGCAGGATTTACATATTTTACCTTGTATGTCTTTAATCCTGGTTTCTCCACGAGTACTATTTTTAGTGGAACCTTTTTTGATATTTTCAGTAACATGCAGAAGGTATGGATCCTAGCCTTTTTTTAGGTCAGTTAAAGCCTAAAAATGCTATTGGGGATAGTGGAGAGAGGGCAGAATTATAAAACCAGACTTTGGTAGTTCATCTCATGGCAGAAATGTCATGAGTAATGAGGGGGTGGAGAGCGCTCGCTAAAATACATAGACTGTGAGAAGGGACTATATCAGTAGTGAGAATAATCTTTAATCCTGGAATTGCTTGCTATTTCTGTTTTTCAGTGCTTCATCTCAACTGTGATCCTGCCTTGATATGGTATAAAAATGATGTGTGCTTGCATATATGTTGCTCGCGGTGACTTTGTATTAAATGTGTTTAATTGTCAGAAACAAAAGAGAAGAAAAGATGTTAGCAAAACTTTGGAAGCTTTGTCTGTAGTCGGAAAGCCAAAGCTGTGCCTTTTCTGGTTTATGCCTCATCAATCATGAAGATTTTGCAGTGAGAGCTCAGTTTATGCTAATGCCAAAGCCAAAATTGAGACCAGCTCACTTTCCTAGGATTCTATTAGCTTTGCAGCGCTAGCAGGACTTGAAATGAATAACCATTTATTTTAGTTACTAGGAAAATCAACCATGTCCATGAATTTACACAGGTAGTAACTCAGTTAAATAAAAAGGCATTTCATTTAGAGTAGAATTGTGCTTTAATGTTGAATGAATGCTGCTCTGGGATTGTTGGCTCTTGCTTCTCTGTTTCTGTACCTACATACATTCATTCTAGAGACAAGACGGAGCGTGGGGCTCCTTGGCTTCATGTGATACAGCGTTTGGCAGTGCATTGATTGTTGCTTGACTTGGAAATGTGTGCGTACCGGTACCTACTTGCAGTATCTACAAAGTTCTCATGGCCAAAATGTTTTTTTCTCATACTTACTGAAATTACTGTATTTAAAACATCTGCTATGCAGCCATGGGAAACGCGATATTCATCGTTGTGGTTTTAATCAAAAATGTGTTGAACTAATTCAGTTTCTCTAGCGTATACAGTCTGTTGTTCATATTGCAAACAAATATTTGAGAATATCTAAATTACAGTCTTTAATGTTTAGTCAAGGTTATTGAGAAAGTAGTATAAAATTAGAAATGTGCTGCTCCGATATTAAACTATTATTTCAGTTAGGTTTTTCATTGGTTACTGTAGGTATCATCCATTATCTCCCTGTCACGTGTCTCTATAACCAGATTGCATTTTAATACAACAGACCAGTGAATTCCATTCTGAAATATATCCATGATTCATTTTATTGTGGTATCTTCTCAAAATTCATCTTATTATCACAGTGTTCTTAGTCTACAAAGGCCTAATTTCAGCAACTGTACAAGTCAGGTCAGGATCTATGAAGAGATCCTAATTTCCAAAAGTTTTTTTTTTCTCCTCACATTTACATTATAAATAGGCATCTCCCTTCCCCCAGTCTTAAATATCAGTCAAAGTAGTATGAACTGTATCAATTTATGCAGTTCTGTTAATCTACTGAAAGAATGAAAATATGAAGAAATTTAAATTGATTTTCCACACTCTTATTTTATTTGCAGTGCGAAGTACTGATTGCTATAGTAATAAATTAAATATTGCAGTACTGTTATGTAGTTCAAAGAGAAAACTAGTCAGATAACGAAGTTATTTATTCTTCCAGTTTGAAACCACATAGTTTAAATCTTTATTACTCATCTTCTGTACTAAAAGTTAAATCAGCTAATGTAGCGTAAGTGTGAATGTATCGAAGATACATCTTGAGCTGGTGAAAATTTCAATAACTAATAGAGATACAGATTTTTACCAGAGATGTATCTGAATTCTTCTGGGAATCAGATATCAGGTTATTCTGCAATTCTGTTTTTGAAATTTGAATACTGCTGGAGTGATCGTCCATTGACATGTGAAGGTACTAACTGTGTAGCTGCAGACTAATTTGTTTGATGTCAGATCCTTGTTTGCATGGCAAATACATCTGCTTATCTGAACAGAGTAACATTCCTCTGAGCTTGAGGGGGTGGGAAAGAAGCAAGAGAGTCTACGATCCATAGTGCTGTTGGCCACTCGCTGGCTGAAGCTGGAAAGGAAAAGCAAAGCAAGGAGGTTTGTGCAACCCTGGAAGAAAGGACAGATTGTCTGTGGTGTCAGCCTGCTCTGAGAAATTATTGTGTTGGCAACATGTGAAGTGTGAAGAACTCCAGGCAATATTGAATGCCTGTGCTTAACCCCCCAAATGCATTTGGAATGATGTTCTGGATCCAAATCTGGACTTCACTCAAACAATTGTTAAATATTTCTTTAGCTTAGGCTGAAGTCCATCTGAAATTTCTAGCCTGAGGAGTTTCTGATTTTATCTCTTAAGGTAAGTGGAATTTTGCTTCCATTCAGCACACTAATAAGTTTTGTCTGGGTTCATCACAGGGAAGCAAGGCTTGGATCCAACCCATTCTTACTTGGCATGCACATGTAGCTGATCATAGAATCGTAGAATGGTTAGGGTTGGAAGACACCTTCAAAGATCATCTAGTCCAACCCCCCTGCAGGGAGCAGGGACATCTCCAACCAGATTAGGTTGCTCAGAGCCCCGTCCTGCCTGGCCTTGAATGTTTTCCAGGATGGGGCATCCACCACCTCTCTGGGCAACCTGTGCCAGTGTTCCACCACCCTCGTCGTAAAATTTTTTTCTCTAATATCTAATGTAAATCTACTTCCCTCTGCTTTAAAACCATTACCCTCCTCTTATTGATAAACAAAAGCCAATGTGTTCTTGCATGTGCAGTTACACGAAGTGTCGGTAGTTTACTGTATGAAAATCCAACTCAGTAACATACAGTGCCAAAACATATATTAAATCAAAGTTACGTCTGAAGAGTACACGTTTCTCACAATAAAACATATTTTTTATATTTTATGGCATCACATTTGCTGCCTGAGTTTAGATTATCTCTTACACCGTTATACACATAACAGCAGGGCTCAAAATAATTTTTTTATCTGAATAACTTAAATTTGTTTCATAATAAACATTAAAGATACGCTGCTATATTTAATTTCTGGAGAAAATGAAAGGCAAGAAGTGGAGTGCTGGTTAAAATAGATTGTTTAAAACTGCTCTTGCTATGCAGCATTGAAGAGTAAACAAGTGAAGTTTTATGAAAAATCAGTTAACGTTCAGTGATTCAGGATTTGGCTTTACCAAGGACGCGTGAGCCAGACCCATTAGTTGCAAAATGTTCATCACTGAAAAATATTCTACAATATTTTTATTTAATTATTGCATGAAAAAAAATACAGCAGCTCCTGAACTATATATACACAAAACATCCAGGCTTGCTATTCAGGCTTATGAAGTGGAATCCTCCAGTCAGGACTGAACGTTACGTGGTGTTGAATACGGAGAGCATCATCCCAAATGTAGACTCTGGTTTCAAATGAGCCATGTAGCCTCGTTTAGAAATTTCCAGTCTTAGGGAAGCCAGAAGTGCAGCCCTTTCCTGGAGGAGGCAGAGGGGACGGGGACTCGGGAGGGTTCCTTGTTCACCGATTTCCACTTCAGACTTGCTTAGCTTACAAATAAAAATATGGTTTTCTTTCCTTCTTTTTTTTTCTTTTTATTTTTTTTTCGTGGAAGCCTGCTCAGCGCATTCACCCCAGGCTCTCAACAGTCAACCTGGGTTCTTTCCATTTCATGTCTCGTTGCCGGTAATAGAGTCTCTGCAGGCTTTATTATGCCTCCAACACATCTTTGTGTGGTTGTCTTCAGATTATGCCATCAGTGACACCTGCACAACCCTATTAATCTTCGGTGCGGCGGTTCAAGTGTTGTGAAAGGCATCGTGAAAAGACGGTTGTGGTTTCTTTGTGTACAGGAGAGCAAAGCCGAGTCCTTGGAGCGTTTTCTGCTGACAGCATGGGCTGCCTGACTTAACAGATGAAGTGAGAAACAAGTGAGTCCTTTTTTAGCTTGGGAAATCAGTTCTTTGGGGAAAACAGTGCAAACATTTACTTCAAAACTATAAATGTTAAATAGAAATCTATAACCTGGTGTTGTCACTACAAAGAAATCAATGCCAGGATTAATTACCCGGTAAGTCCTGGGACCGTCAGTTCATTTTTGTGTGTAAAGCATTTTGTGTTTTATTTATTTCTTTATGAAGATCCAGACCACTGTGTGGGTGTTTTCAGTCGCTGCTTGAGATTAAGAGCAACCCTGAGGCTGCTCTTGAGTTACGCTTGGGTCAGTTCATCCTGCCCAGCCTGAAGTTCAGTAGAATGGAAGGAGGTTCAGAGACTCTTTCCTGTCTCCTCTGACTAGTTCCTCTTCACAGGAGGAAGCCTGACCTGGTAGATTACTGATCAGACTGGCCTTTTCTCAGATACAGAAGGCAAATTTTGCAATTGCATGACAGCTAACTTCTTGGGGTGTTGTGAAGGAGGAAGCCATTTATTTCAAGTCAAGCTTCAAGGGTATGAAAACAAAAAGAATTGGATCAAAATGCTGAAGAGACTTCTCTGAAAATGGCAGGACCGTGCCAGTTCTTGAGTGCCTGGGTGCGGTTAAATAAAGCAACAAACAAAATTGCCCCATAATGTCTTCTGCCTTGTGCATGGCTCTTTGCAAATTAATTCTTCACTGACCCAGTCAGGTTCTGATTGCTCAGACGAGGTGACCCTGAGTGAGCGCGAAAGGCAGAACTGGCTGAGAGCTGGCAGGTTGGTGTCTTTGGGGCTGCGTTCAGCTCTAGCGCCAGCAGCTCTGGCAACAGCATAGCAGCCTTGGGGAGAAAGAGCTAGAGCACAAGCTGCTTTCCTAACCTGACAAGTAAAGTGTCGGCGGATGCGGATAAAAAGAGGAGGATATGAAGCTTGCGTAGTCTGCTGATGATTGATGGGGAAAAACTAGCTGGGCTGGAAGAAGGAATGGAGAAATGAAAGAAGACAGGAGTCCCCTTGCAGGCTTTTGTCACACAAACTTCCTAAAATTGTCCTCGCCTCTGGAAGGGACAGATGGGTTGTGAACACTGGAGGCTGATTTATACTCGCAGCTTCTGCTTTGCTGAGCACGTCTCCAAGGGAGACTCTCCAAGCAATAGCTATTCTTAAGTGAATTATCTTCTCTGGTTTTCCTACATGGAAAATCTAGCCACAGGGAGAGGTAACCCTTCCAGCCAGTTGTGTCCTAAACGCTTCCAAAACTCTGAGAATCTCTTTTTGTATGGAGCTGCTGCTGAGCAACATCTGCTTCTCAGAAGGTGGGGTGACAGCTGCCTTAATCCCTCCTCTTGCAGAAGCAACAGCTAAATGAAAGCTTCCTTGAGGTCCACACATCAGCTTGAGATCAAACCAGACCTTTGAAATGGAGGTGATAAACCACAGGTGTATCTTCAAGGTATTGCAGATTGCTTTCTGCAGAGTGCTGCCCCTCCTGTTGTGACTGATTTTTCTAGGAAAGAAAAACTCCTTTGTGCCTCTTTTGCTTCTGCCTCTTTTTTGTTTTTTTTTCTTTTTTTTTTTTTTTTTTTTTTTTTTTTTTTTTTTTTCATTCTCTTTAGAGTTGGCCATGCAATGTGTCCCTACATTTTCAGTCAGGTCAGATTTGTTATCAATAATTTACTGAATGATTTATGATTCCTTGGAAGATTCCACAGTGTGTCATGGAAGAGGCAAAATCAATTTCTATATCTGCTTTTGTTTTAGATTTGTATGTTTTCCAGTTTTGGAATAGTTCTTCATTTTTTGCCCTTTTGCCTTATTTCCAGTTAACTCCACACATATTTGCATTGAATCACAGCTGATTCACTGCAAATGCATCTATTCTTTTAAATATTTGACAGTGTAACATTTCATAAGCCCATTATCAAGATAATTAAGAAATTTCCAAACAATTAGTATTTCTTAAACCTTGAGACACTTGCACAAGTAGCTTGAGATTTTAAAAATTATAGTGAATTTCTTGTAAAAATCAGTGGTGTTTTAATGTACTCATCCAGGATAGAGGAAGGCAAATACAACTTCGACAGTTTTTCCTCTTATTTTACCCAATATAGAAGTATGTGTATACATGTATTTTATATCTACCTTCCTCTCTCTAGCTTTCTCCATCTCTTTATCTGTGAATATTGGTATCCTTATGTACATCCAAGTTATTTAAAAATGTAAAAGGAATGGAAATATTACATATGTTCTTTGGAAATAAGTTACCATTTATTTTGCCTGGATACTAGCAGAATACTTCTGATCCATTTAAAATAATGACTATGTGTTTATAGCATTCTATTGATCCTTTTTTGAAGCAAAAATATACATTTTTCAATAGTATTTGCTAGTGTTACCATAGATATTAACAGTCATGTCTATACTCGTGTTTTTTTCTATAAATGGGAAATGTGCTGGGAGGAAAGGGAATGTTTGTGGTCAGTCCCTAAATATGTCACTTATTGTTTATTTTTCATGTTTCTACAAATATGTTGGTCATGTAGCAAGTATATTTAATCATTTATAATATAGTAGAATTAAGGAATATATAAATGCTATTTTAAAAATTTCTTTTTTTTTTCCCCGCACTGGTAAATTAGATGGTGTCGCATGTCGAAGTGAATTTGCATTTGCAGATTTCTAATTTTCATAGACATCTTTCTGAAAACAGAATTCAGAAATATCAGCAGAAATGAGACAAATTAAGTCTTCCCAAAACATACCTTCAGAGTGGAAAGTAAGTGAAATAAACGTGACAATATCTCTGGTTACTTGAGTAACCTGGTCAGTGTAGGCTGTCTGATCAAACATGCTATTCCACAAAAAAAAAAATAGTCACTTTTTTTAATGGTTTAAAAGCAGAGTGGAAGCTTGGTAAGATTAGTTGTGGAAGTCTGAACTTGAGTAGTCTTGAATGACTCAAAGAGATGATAAATCCTTTGGAAGCTGGAGTTATTCATTAGCTGGAAGAATAGAAGATGGAAGCTTATCCTAAGTATTAAGGAGTACTGAGGGGAAGAAAGAGTTTTAAAACCTACTTCAGGTGTATTTCAAAAGAAGTCCTAAAAACTTCATTTATAGAAGATCAGATCTACAAATTGCGTAAAGCTTGAATGTGACAAAGAATTTATTATAAAATTATTTTCATAAAAACCTGCCTTCACCTATATTGTATCTATTTTTTCTTTATTTTGAGGATCAAGATATCATTAGCTAATTTAACGTAGATTTAGTTCAGATCACAACTTGCCTTTCTATTCAGTAAATGCAGTCATCCACCTGAGACTCAACTCATTCAATGAAACCACAAATCCAGAATCTTACAGAGGTCCAATTCAGCTAATACTGTCTATTAAAACCATTGAAAAATGTCAGCTTTGTGGAAAATAGCTAGCGTCTGCCTGAATAGATGTTTCTCTTTGCACTTTATGTAATCATTTGCTGTGGTGTTTTTGTTTTTTGCCTTTTATAGGATGACAGACAGTGGTATTTCAGAACAAGATTCTGTCATTGTGTTTCTGATGGGAAAATTGGCACCTTTTTTTTTTTTTCCACCTATAGATTACGATGTGCTGTTAGTGGCAAAGCATTGTCTCTTCTGTCAACTGGTTTTCTATGGACTGCTATCTCTGACAAGTGGAAGCTGGTTGGAGTCTTTCCAAAAGCACTGATGAGTTAGGAGGTGAGGTTTGATGTAAGACCACAAGTCACTAAGAGACAAACTGCTGTATATGTAATTAGGTTGATCAGTATTTCCAGGTCCTAGCTTAGATTAACTCATTTGTTAAGTGAACATACTACAGTACTTTATCCAACAATATCTAGGTGTATGTATGACCCCACAGAACACAGAACAGTAGTTATAAAACTAGTTTAAGACTCCCAGGTAAATGTATATTAACCTGACAAGTTAATATTTTTTTTCTCCTAATCATAGATATAAGCCCCATCCTAATTATTTTTTTTTTATTTTTAATAAGATTCTGACGTGGATGGTATTTACTGCTCTAGACCTTATTATGATAGATGACCATTCACGCATGCATGTAAAATTTGAATTAATAGAAGCCATAGAGATGAATCAGCACTGTAGATTTATGTCTGTTTTATGTAATGAGAAGGATCCTCAGAGAAGACAGAAAAAAGTGATTTGTATCCCCATCATTCAAGAAGTGAAGCCCCTATCAGCAGCACCCGAATACCTTGAAGGATATACAGGAGGACTTTTCATAAATTACCCGGTGCATTTAAAATAAAGGTTATTCAGAGTAATTACATAGGACAGTCCAATATAGTAGGGCGGGAAGTTACTTGAGTCCATTACTTTCATTTGTGTCCTGCCAGAGAAAAATCAATTAGAGGTGTATATCAGGGGATTGCACTTTCTCCGGAAAAAGTAGAGCATGTGTAAGATGGCCTCCTACATGTGTTTTCTGCCTACTATCCCTTGCTTTTGGAATTAGAAAGAAAGAAACCATCTAAGATGTCAACAAAATAAGATAGCAAACAAGCATTCTGTATGTCTATATTTCCTCCTCTCTGCAGGGGATTGGACTAGATGACCTTTAAAAGTCCCTCCCAACAGAAACCATTCTATGATTCTGCATCCTTTAAGAGCTTGAAATGCATTGCTGAACTAATTCAAAACATCTGTGATTTCCTGACCAAAAACTATGGGTGATTCCACTGCAAAGCATAATCTGGAGGAAGCCAAACAAGATACCACATCCATCTCTGGGTAACAGACTCGTGTCTTTTCGGTTCGGGACTGAACAGAGACTATCGGCAATCAGTTTCGCAGTTACTACGTACAACCAAAATGTCCATAGTTGAAATTTTTCACT
Organism: Ardeotis arabs; assembly: GCA_011801015.1. Taxonomy (NCBI): domain Eukaryota; kingdom Metazoa; phylum Chordata; class Aves; order Otidiformes; family Otididae; genus Ardeotis; species Ardeotis arabs. Next base: position 146,484 of record JAAGAY010144138.1, read on the forward strand.
GAATTCACTGACTAAAGGCCTTGAGAGTGATATCTGGAATCTGTAGTTTATCCCCGTACAAATCATACAGTTAAAGTGATTTTTACCTTTCAAAATTGCCACTATCAAAATTGACTGACTATGTCATTGCCCCATTCCCTTTTCAAGTAGATGATAAATTTTGTACATAATAATATTTAAAATGAAATCCGAACATATTTTCTTGGCTGTGGCTTTAGATGAACATAAACTCCGCTAACTGGAAAAGCTGTTTGTGTTCTCTTTTGTTCAGAACACATGACGTGGCATCTTCAGAGGACTGCAAATGACAGGCTTGAAGTCACGTGAGGTCCTGCTGTCTGTGCCCACTCAGATGTAGTTGCCACTTACTGTTTTGGATTGCATACAGTATCAATAACAAGTATGTCTGAAACACTGCAGCATAATATTATAGCTGTATGTTCAGTGAAGTACAAAAGAATTTCCCTCTCCTAAGCAGTTTTTCCCTTCAAAGTCCAAAGATTTCCTGATTGTAGATGGCTGTATAAAACTCCTAGCCAGAAATAATGTCAGGACTTGACAGAGCTTCTGCTCGTGAAATTGTTGTAATTCCACTGACTTTATTAGAGCCGTATCAGTTTACATCAAATGTGGAACTTATGTAATTATATTCTTATTATATTTGTTTATATATGTCTCTATTTCTTGTTTCTTTCTTGCAGTATAATTTATGTGTTCAAATAAGTTATAGAAGGATAACACAAGCTAAAAAAAAAAAAAAAATGCTGTTCTCTGGCTTGCCATTGAAAAATCCCATTAAGGCTATAATTGATTTCATAATGCATATTTTTTTCATCTTAATTCCGTTTTCCAAGAAGTCTGTAATGGAAAAGTAACTCTCTGAATGAGGAGATAGGCCTGAGATAGTGATATGATAAGAAGCAGCAGCATCCAGATACTGCAATGGAAAATTATTTCTGTTCTACTTCTGCAGCTGCAGAGAGAGAAACTCAGTAAAAAAGTGATTGTCTTTCTCACTCTAAAGAATATATATCATTTGGGGAAATCAGTTCCATTTTTCCCTAATCTACGGAGTTTATTTTGCTTATTTATCTACATAAATGTTTTACATTTTATGTGTCCCTTCAAGAGAATAAAAATATTTCACGCCACATGGAAGGGTGGGGTTTTTTGGGGGAGAGGCAGTCTGCAGCATTTGGACATCCCCACCCCTGACAAACAGGAGTAGTTTGTCCCAAGTTCTTGGAAGGTAATGAAGAAATACACTTCTTATCCTAGATTTTCAAGCAAGAAGTTGCTTGATGGGGAGTGGATGTTTGATCAGCTTCTTAAGGATTTAGAGAAAGTACTTCCACTTCATGAGAGCTGGTTAATGTCCAGTCTAGGTTGTTAATTTAAGACTGTTTGCTCACCAGGTGATATGCTGGAACTGCATAGGAGGTGTTTAAGATATTGGTAGCTGGAAAGATTGCTCCTTGGTAGAACCGGTTTTTTCCATCCAGAGCAATGAGCAAGATTCTCTGCTTGGCCTCAAGCAACAATACAGCGTTGTGTTGACTCATTGCTGACTAAAATGGTCTTCCACACCAAAAATTAATTTAGTTGGGAGCCAGAATAGCAGTTATTTTGGATAACCATCTCTTGTCAAGACTGTTTGAGTTTGGGCTTACATTGCTGTTCCAGGAGCAATAACAGAAAACCGTGGGGGTTGTTAGATTTTGTGGCAGGTTCTACTGAAATCTTCAAAGGCAAATAAACAATTGGCAGTTGTCACTTTAGGTTTTTTGTCTCAGGGATTTTCTCAGTTACATCACTTTGCTAGTGGTTGGTTGGATAAGCAGCACCATTTTTACTGTGACGTCTGTGTGAATGTTTGAATTGACCTGCGTCGGTTTAGCATGTTCCACTTACTAATCTTGCAAGGTAATATTTTCAGTTCAGTTTTTTGTACCATCTAGTAGGCAGTTTCCAATTCTTCAGCCTCTTCTTGTGAAAGAATATGTTGTCTTTGCAGTACGCTAGCTTGTATCTTGTTTAAGCTCAATGAAGTCTGCAAAGTACTTCTACCAGTTTTCTAATCCAGGATTATTCCTGTAAGGCTCTGTATAGTCCTGCTGTAGACACAGTTACTGGACGATCATTTAGATGAGTGCTTATGAAAATATTAAATGAGTGATGAAATCAGCAAACAGTTTTTACTCTGTTTTTCTTCTTGAGTTTAATCAGTGGCAGCTACCGTGCTAATAAATAGATGGTGGTGTAGCAAGCAGCTGATCTTGCCACATCTTAAAGCTGCATTTTAATTTTTCTTGCAAGTCTGTCTCCCATTTTAGCAGCAGGATTTTTATTTTCATTACAAAGAAAAAAAATTAAGTGTATTTTTAAAGTTTCATTTACATATTCTTGAGGAAAACAGAATCAAAGAAGAAGTGTTTAGGAGTTACTGAAGCATCTGATGAATTGCAGACCTTTTTCTCACTTACGTGCACATTAATCTTGAATTGCTGCTTCACTCTTTCTGCTGACTGAAAGGTCTCCATTATTCAGGGGACATTTCCAGCTGTCTGTATTGGTGACAGCAGCAAATGACACTCATAGGTCTCTGCTAAGAAGCTGCCTAAATCTGAAAGCAAACAGCGCAGCAGCTCCATGACAGAGCCAGAACATCCTTTGGGGCCGTCTAATCCATCACTTGACTGCGGAGGAATACAATATTTTCCCAAATTTGTTTCCAGCAAAATGAATTTGCCTGCAAAATCCCAGTGGGAGAAATTTTGTTGTAACTCACAACACTGGTAGAGCTCGACTATAAATATATGACATGTGCCCAAGTCTTTATAAGCTTCACTTTGTAGAATGAGGAGCTGGGTTTGTCTCACTTTCTTTTTAGTTAGTGCTTTTCCGTGCTCTCCAGACTTACATGGAAATGATTTGAATGAGTCAAATATCTTTGATCCACGTACATGTAGAGAAAGAGCGCAAGAAGTCTAAAGGTACAAAAAACAGGAGGGGGCTGAAATGTACCCCCACCTCCGGTATGGGGCAGCCGCTATACGACAGAGTCAGTGTTTCCCCATCAGCGTGTGCCCTGTTGTAATTGTTGGGGCAGGGTGAGAAGCTGCGTTGCAAACTGTGCCGAATAACGAGAGCTGTGAATCCTTCCTGCTGCTTGAGTCTTTTTAACGGGCTCCAGGCAGAATTGGATTGCACCAGGCAGGGTGCAGTTGCTATAGCTGCTGCATGCTAAGGGCTTTCCTCTCTGTCCCTGGCGTTTGTAACGTTTATCCTGCACAAAATCAGAGGCAAAATATTACTTTTTTTAGTCCAGCCTGGAGGAGGGAACGGCATTGCCCTGGTGGGGGTTACTAGGCAAGAGCGAGAAGGCTGCAGTGCAGCTGGGGTCTCCCATTTTGGAGAATGTTGCAGGATTGGCCTTACAGTTGCTTGGGCATCTGCTGATTGTGAGGACAACAGCTCAACCCTTGGGACTGTGCATCCAGGCAGAGATGGGCTTGGGAAGTGGCAAATGCCCCACAGACACCCGCCAGGTCCTCTGCAGCATGCCTGAGGTGGGTGAAGCTCTGCACATTCTGAGGCACAGAGGAGGAGACATGAAGTTGAGTCCCAATTTCTTGGGCACTTTCCCTTTCTGGGCTGCCAAGACGGTGCCTGGTGCAAGTGCGGAGAGATGAAGGCAGCAAGGAGTCACCCTGCCAGGCAAGGAACAGGTCCTGGCACTGCTGGGGCCACTGGGAAAAGACCCTGGCAGGGAAATCAAACCATTTTCCTATGGCTATTTCGTGTTCTCACCCCTTATTGTTTTGATTTCATTATGCAAGTAAAATTATATTTTCATTTTAATGACATTGCCATTGGAACTTGGGAAACTTTTTTATTGTATGTGGTATTTACATGAAATCATAGTGGATAAATGAATTACAAATTAATTGTTCCATGCACAGTTAGCATATAAATTACTGAAAATTGTACAACATATCCAATTCACTTTAACAGTCATTGGTTATTTATTGCAATGTTTATCCCCCCCCCAGCTTACACACAGTTAAAAGACAAGACATATAAATTTAAATTAATGAACTGTGAACTCTGTGGTCAGGTTTCCTAGACATTTTTGAAGACTAGTTGATCTCTTGACTTTATGCTGTATGTTAAGTATCGTAGAATCATAGAATGGTTTGGATTGGAAGGTCATCCAGTCCAACCCTCCAGCAAGGAGCAGGGACATCTCCAACCAGATCAGGTTGCTCAGAGCCCCGTTCAGCCTGGCCTTGAACGTTTCCAGGGATGGGGCTTCCACCACCTCTCTGGGCAACCTGTTCCAGTGTTTCACCATCCTCGTAAAAAATTTTTCCTAATACCTACTCTGAATCTGCCGCCTCCTGTTTTAAAACCATTACCCCTTGTTCTGTCACAACAGGCCCTGCTGAAGAGTTTCTCCCTGTTTTTCCTATAAGCACCCTTTAGGTACTGGAAGGCTGCTCTAAGGTCTCCCTGGAGCCTTCTCTTCTCCAGCCTCAACTCTCAGTCTCTGAACAGCCTCAACTTTCTAGCCTGTCCTCACAGGAGAGGTTCTCCAGCTCTCTGATCATCTTCATGGCCTCCTCTGGATTCACTCCAACTGGTCCATGTCTTCCTTATGCTGGGGGCTCCAGAGCAGCTGGATGCTGGATACTGTTTCTGCTCATTGAGTCAGCTGCCAGAAGGAACTTCTTGAAGTCTTTTGTGTGCTACAGTTTGGCCACAAATAAAATGTTTGGGTTCACAGGCTAACCTTCGTACATACCATCTTGGTGTTCTGTCACAGAAGAGGCTTGCCTGCTTCTTGGGTAGGTACATTCCGTTGATAGAGGTGGCATCTGTGTTGGGACAGAGGGAACAAGAATGAATGGCAGGGATGTGCAGGTGAGAGGGCAATTGTGTGAACGTGTGTAATTTTAATTACAAGGGTGGTTACTTTTTACTGCATTCATTATGGTGCCCAGCAACAATAGATGTTGTCATTGTGTTTATGAACTCCTGATTATAAATGCAGTGAACGTGTAGTGAGATAAAGGGAAAAGATCAAGACTTCAAATGAAGATATGTCTTTATACTGCTTAAAGCCTGACCTATGTTTACCTAGCTTAACCTAATCTTAAAAGCAGTGTGTTTTGTTCCATATATACTAGGAAATTACTGAAAAATGTAGTGTTAAATATAATTCTTTAGCCTTATTATCAGGAGCATAAATTCATTATTTAGACCTGCTTCCAGTAAAGTCAACTCAAATTTTGTTTGTGATTTCACTGAGACCAGGGTTGAAGGAATCCATGTTGACATGGGAAATGAAGGTAGCCAAATTTTTGAAAGTGATTGAACATGTGTAATGAAACATAATACCATCATTCATCTTAGTAGGCATGATAAAAAAAAATAGTTTTCATAGAGCCTACAAGTAATACAAATGAATTAAAGTAATTTAATTGCAAAATATTTTTAAAAGTCATGATGATAACTTAAAAATAACTGCTGAGCCAAATTTTAATAACATAATGACAGCTTCATTAGCTTTAAAAATGTGCATAATTTACAGGAACGTTGTATTAGCATTGAGGTGACATTTTCTATTTTATTCAGATGAAAATTGTGTAAATAGACTATTTGAAATGCTTACATTGTATAATAAAATTAACTATTCAGGAGTTAATTCTTCAGCTTCTCATGAGAATTATCCTTATTCACACAAGAAGTCCCATTCACTAATGGCATTTCTCAGGCGTAATCAGATGACAATGGGACAAGTACAAGAATTACACATGTGAAAAATACCAACTGAATCGTTCTTTGTTAAAATGTTTACTGATAATGGTTCTTTTCATGCAACTAGCTATTTCGATGTTCAGTGCTGTACAGCAGACAAATTCTTTTGTGATCTCTGTGGATGATCAGTTTCTTCCCTGACACACAGCAGGAATTAAACAAATTGCTGTATAGGCGTCAGGAAGGTGTGGTGGTGCGAGGGGAAGGACACAGTTATTTTTTAACTAAAATCAACATAATCCTTTTAAGAGCATGCATCAGGTAGATTTGTGAGTCCAGAGTAGTAAAACGCCGCCTCCTACCTTATAACTACCTTGACTTTTAAGATGTATGCTCTTCGGATAGTGGATAATTTTTAGGAAAATACCAGTGTAGAGTCTCTCTAAAGAGTAGACGTCTGTCTAAACGGTCTAAAATGGTCTATTTGGCCTAAATGTTCTATTTGGCTTAAAATTCAGCTTTATGGTCTAAGTGGTGTCATGATATTAGTTCTGGAAGAATGCAGATCATTAATAGCTGAGATAACCAAGCAATTCACCAATTTAGTAATTTGTAACCTATTTCCATTGCAGATCCCTACAAACATCTAGTTTGCTTGTAGAGCTCTGTGTAGCAAGTTTTAGTCTTTTGACAAAGATCCTTGCTTTTGATAAGCAAAATCTTCCATGGGACTCCAGAATCAATCCATGGACACCAAAGAGTCTGTGGACCACAGACTGAAAGATACTTATTCAACTGATATATTACACCACTTAATTTCAGTACAATTTGTATTCCTAAACCATGTGGCAACATTTTTATAAACTTGTTGATGAACTAGCTTTTCTTACCCCTTTCTAATGTTCTCTAGTATTTCTAGCTGTGCTTTTTTGCAGCCGTGGCTCTTTCAACCTCTCCGTCGTGCATAGTATCCTACTCGTATCATTGTTTTCTGTAAGTCATTAAAAGATATGTGTATTTGGAATGAAGATTCTCTTGATCATTTAAAAATCCTAATCCAGTAGGGTGTTGAAAAGGAATCTTTGTGATTTACAAGAAGTACTTCTTAAAATATGTCAGCTACTCATCCTATAATTTATAAACAGATAATCCTCGTAAACGAGAGATGCAAATGTTTCCTAAAGCGATCTTGTTGCCTTTTTTATAGATCAGATTTGTGCAATATGGCAGATAATTGAAAAGAATATTTGAAGAGTAAAGCCATAGATCCTCTTAAAGGACTATGTCTTCTCCATAAGTCTGGAGTGAAGACTACAATCCCCTCTCCTGCTATACTGATATCCGGAATACATTAAAATGGTTTTTAAAATTTTGTTTTAAGAACAGCTTACTGACTAATCCTATTTACTCAGTCTTCGTAGTTGATAATGAAAAAAATTGTTTTGTGTTTATTATTTGGTTTTTATCAAAGTCTTATTTCTTAGTACTCCCCAGCCTTTCCTTTTGTTTGCAACAAGCTTTGAAGAAAAAGTAAAGTATTGGCAGCTGTTATGACCTCTGACTGCTGGATCCAGAAGCTCATATCAAGAGATTCAAAAAGTAGTTTTCAGAAATTAAAATGTTCTAGCATAATTGTGTAGCCTTGTTTGTGTATTCAGCGGCTTAAATAGCGAAATCTTTTGTTCCCCATAACATTTGGATTGAGTTATGCCATTGAAGGGCAGCAACAATGTTAATTAATTGGAAGTTTATTTATATTCACAGTCTTGATGTGAAGTGTTTGAAAGAAGCTAGCGCTTTTTCAGCAGCTGAAGTCAGACTTTCAGAGAATTCCTAAGGAGTTAATGCGTTCTTTTAAAACACAGTTTTGAAAATTATCCCTTCGAGCAGGAAAAGAGGGGCAGTTGTAATAAAATGAAAATGGCATTGTGGGTCTATGTGAAGAAATATCAAGTCATAACACAGAGCCTTGTAAGCAGGCCAAAACTTTTTATTAATACATGAATTTTTTTAAAGCAGGATGGAATATCTCTAATGAGAGATGGAATCGCTTTTGTCACCTAAATTAATTTGCCGCTGTGCCTTGTAAATCATTTCATGCCACAAATAATTGATCAGAGACTGAAGCAGAAATGAACAATT